>JAPYZE010002565.1:0-15623 GCA_030522805.1 Leptomastidea abnormis
AAAACAAATAGAACTGCGACCTAGCTTTGTTGAACCAGCATAGATCTCGTATCGTTCATCGTTGATAATTAGAAAAGCCACCTAACAGACAATAAAATAAACTTTTATTTAACAAAACTGCAACTCTTCAAAAACACAAAAATAATATATGAAAATCTTATAATCACCGATCCTCGTTTTTCCTTCTGGAATTTTTGGGTAACTCCTAGTTCGCCAGACATAATGTTGTTTAGAAAAAATTTCGATTAGCAGCAAAAATCAATAATCGAAAATTGTAGAAATTATAGTCACAATCAACAATAGCAAAAATGTAATCCTTATTATATCATCTGAGAAAGAGAGTGAGAGAGAGAGAGAGAGAGAGAGAGAGAGAGAGAGAGAGAGAGAGAGAGGTAGATAGATAGAATAAACACTTTAACCGAAATCACTGCTAGATTATAATACTCACACACCGACTGTGTAAAGCCAACTGAAATAAAATTCGAATCGAACGTATTTCTTGTTTACAAATACTGATTACTTAAGACCTATTCTCAAATTTACACGCTTACCATCTTGTCCAGACAAATAAGAATATAATTTTAAAATTTTAAAATGTAATTCTAATATTATTAATCAATTTTCAATCAAAATAATTTTAGTTTTTATTTAATTGAATATTTATTATTCTATTATTAAATATAAATATGCATGTATTATATTATTGCTCATAAATTATAGTCAAATTTATATTGATATTATTGTAGTTTTTAAAAGTCTATCATAGCTCGACTTTTATTAAATTCAATTTAGATTAATGACTTAAATTTTTACGCATGATTTGTACGTAAAAATACTGATACCTATTTGAATTTATGAATGTATCATAGTCCAGTTATCAATTTCATTGTCGTTATATGATAAAATTTTCATTGAAAAAAAAACTGCGTAGACACAACGCAATTAACATATCTAAAGTTATCGATAATAATCATAGATAACGGCATTACATTTTTCCGTTTTTTATCTCCTGTATATCAATGCGACATATTGGATGTCGTTATTAAAATAATTTTTATCATGTCTGCTGCTTGTGTCAACTTTTACAGTCAACATGCCAATATATTATGAGGGTATGTAATAGATAAAATAACATTTAATTTTTATTCTGTTAAAAATTATAGTTAAATTTTAATCTGTAATTTTTATAAAACATTTAGCATTTGAGTATGTTCATTTTAAATTGTAAATTTGAATTATTGTTTAATTACAAGAAATTCTTGATTATTATATATTTAATATTTAAAATTTTAATGTTTAATTATTTAAAAAAAATGCAAGTTCATATACGTAGTACTGACTGATTAAAAAAAAAAGAAGCCTATTCATAATTTTTTTCATTCCTAGAAGACCTTAATCTATAGATTTTTTTTCCAAAAAGTCTTGTCGTATTTTAATATTGAGCAATAGCGTCACTTCTGGTTGATGATTACGTAAAAAACAAAAAAAGTGATAGGCTAAAGCAAAAAAAAATTGGATGTAAACGTAATAAGCTTGCCCATGTTTATTTTACGTAGACGTAGGTACGTAAAACTTTGCGTGCTGATATAAAGGATGAGATCGCGTGAAATTTATTGCTCTTTTGATATCGGTTTAATTGTTTATTTTTCATTTTGGTCGATCGAAGGGTATTGAATTTTTATTATTTATGGTAAGAATTTGGGGCATTTAATTTTGAATTTTTTCTTTTATCATTTATGGCTTTTAATTATTTCAATGAATTACAAAAATATTTCGTGATTATAAACATATACCAGAAATGTGCTAGTAATAGAAAATAGGTAAATCTTATCATATATGATTAGGCTAGTCGATCAAGCAAATGTATTAGTTGAATAACAAAGTATGTAAATATCAAATTTAAATCAGCAGTAAAACAAAAAGTAAAATAAAAATTTTTGTTTCAATAATTTTGCACTATAATACAAGAAACTTTGTAAGATTTTAATATTTTATTAGTTGCAAGTATTTTAATTATAAATTATAAACTTTGAAATAAGTAGAAATAAAATTTATAAAAATAAACATATAGTTTTCAATATAGGTACAAAAAAATACAATTGTAATATTTTACACACAAAAAAAAAAATAACATTCAAAAAATTTATTTCTATCGATTTTTATCATTATACCTATAAGCATTTATGAAAAAGCTCGTTGTATGTATTCGCTTTTCTGATTCTAAAAGTAACAACAACAACAATAATAAAATTTGTAAATATAATTTCCTCTATACAAAAATTCAATCCCTTCTTTCACATATTTGAAACGAAAAAAAAAATAAAATCCCAACATATAACAAAATATAACAATATGTACTTCTAAAATTCAAGAACGTCATTCACAAGCTCTCACAATTCCATCAGCTATACATCATACCTACTCGCATACCTTGCGTCACGAATATAAACAATTACGATATACGTAAATATGTAATAAAATGTATAATACATCTCAACATTTCTCAAAAAAAAAAGTTCACTTAAAGTTTACCCATCTACTATCCATACGTAGTTCCAAAATTAACGTAACATTGCGTTTAATTAGCGGCAAAACGCCCCCACAAAGAGAAAAGGATATTCCAATATCTCTTATATGCTCATTTTAACATGTATACCTATAGGTATTGTGTACTACGTGATTTGGCTGCTACAAGTTTTCCAACGTATACATATACATATACGTCTGTCACACAGCATAACGACAGTCGTGCTCTCTCGTCCAGCTAATTCGTCATTCCTGCTATAGAATAAGAAGTATCATGTCGTACTGCTCTTATACGCTATACTCTTACTCTCTGTCTCTCTTTCGCTATTTATGTTCCCATCTCTTTTTATTTTTGTTTTTATTTTGCTAAATTGTATTCTAGTTTTTACGTTGGTTTAACTGTACAAGTAAAAAAACAAAATCAAAAGTATAATTAAAATGAACGTCAGCATTGACGGGTAGGTAGGTTTTTATAAAAGAAAAAAAAAGAATGCATTTGAAACACGTGCGGTGAATCTATAATACAAAAGCATCATTGCATCAAATTTTATCGAAAGCGAGTGAGAAAGAGAGAAAGTGAAAAAAATACAAAAAGAAAAAACGACGGTGTCATATAATGAGAAAGAAAAAAAGAAAAGAAATCAAAATAAAATCGATAAAGCATCGTAAAATTCTTTATATATACCGACACGTGTAAGTATGCCATGTATTGTCGTGTATAACAATCATTTACAGAACACAAAAGTATATCGAATCGATAATCCAAAATACGAGAGTTTGACTTATATCTGTCATAAAAATGACACGCCTACAGTACCTAATACGCTGCATAAAATCGTGCAAGCTCGAACAATCGTGTACAAGTCGAGAAAAAGAGAAATCATAAGCTTTAATACTAAGTCGATCATCAAGTTTACCACAAAAGATACCGATTGAAAGAAATAAATTCGAAGGAATTTGAGATCTTAGTAATTTTAAAAATATCTTCTTGCCACGAGTTTACGACTTACGGAGCTGATTACGTTGTTAATGAGATGTTTTTGTTAACGTAAAATCATTTTTTTTTTTTTTTTTTTTTTAATGAAAAGCTTTGCATAATAATTTTATCAACCCCCGCGCAACGTATGTTGTTTGATAAGTCTGGGATTTTTCTGGATAATCTCTGTTTTTTTTTTAACAACGTAACACCTGCGATGAGGTAAAGCGGATTATTACAGGATTGGATTTTTTTTTATTTTATTTTATATTACATTTGATGATGCAATAGATGGTACGGTTTATTTGGAAAATTTGATTTACGCACAAAATATATGGACAATAATATTTTTGTTTTGGGTTAAATTTAGTTGTTAGTTATTAAATGTTTATTAATTTGAATATATAACAAAACTGTTTGTCACTTGAAAGAATAAAAAATAAAAACAAAAAAGGCGGAGTCATTTTGTAGAATGAGAAAAAAAAGTGCTTTTAGGGGTACACATTCTAATTAGTAATTGATTTGGAAGTAAAAGACGTAAAAGAGCATATGTATGTGTTGTGTGTTTGCTTATTTACTTTGATTTTCAAATAATCAACAAGAATTTCGTTAAAGCTCTTATTGTTACGATGGTTATAAATATTACGTTCATGTATGTCATTATAATTATAGACTACGCCTTTTCTAATATCTATTTTGGAGAAAACTTTGTTTGTTTCCAGTAAACATTTTTATGTACTTGTACGTAATTTGTTTACTAATAATTATACCTGTATAATTTTAAATGTGTCAAGCTTATTTTTAGTCAAAATATAAAAAAAAAAAACATGAATAAAATAAGAATAGTTTAGGTATTTTAGTTTTAAAGAGTAAAGACATGATTTATATAAGATCAAGAAATACGTAAGAAAACTGTCCACTTTGTAGATTTTGTTAATTAATCAAACTACTTAACTTATTATCTTGATCTATTTTAAGACCGGAAAAAAAAATCTTATCTTTTGGAAAAGCAAAGAATTGGAACAGTGGGAGGACTAAGGTAATTTAGCCTGATTGGTATCTTGCAAGAAAATAGCAAACATTTTAAAATTACACACAAAAAAACTTTTTTTTTAAATCGTTGTTTCGACTGAAATGAAGGAAAAAATGATAAAATTTTAAAATACAAATTTAGTTGTAAAAATAATAAAATTGAAATATTTCATTTGTCATTTGTAGTAATTGAATTAAATCACATAATCAGCTATTTTTAAACTAACTTTTCTTGGTATCGTAAGAAAGTCTCAAGTCACTGTCTTTTCCAAGAACAATATTATTACAATAAATAAACAATTTTGAAAAAAAAAAGAAATTTGTGGGATAACGAGAATAATTTCGGTGAAGTGCAAGTACCGTTAAGCTTGTTTTATTTGCCCTTTCTTTGTAAGACGACATGATAGGTGTATGTATAAGTCAGGACTGCAGTGTAGGTATACGTAAGTTCACTATCGAATTCATCTATATAGCTTGAACTTTTACGATGTTTGCTGTCAAGCAGCGATCATAAACTTTTGATTGGCTATTTTACGGATAATCTGAATCCGATGTGATGTTGAAGGTGTTGCTCCTTCTCTTTCGACATGTGATGAAAATATGATGAAAACAGGAAATAATTTTTATCTATTTTTTTTTTTATTTTTAGTTAATAATCCCTTTTTACTCTTTTAAGTAATAAAAAATTGAAATAAATAAATACTGTAAATCAATATAGAAATGTCTTTTTTTATTAAATAAATTTTTATAAATTTTGTTAAAATAATTAAAATTAATTTACAATTTCTAATACAATCTATTTTTGACAATAATTTTATCTTTTGTACATTATCAAATATAATCAATATTTGTGTAGTGTAATTCATCGTTGCACATCAAGCTGAATGACTAAATTACAAACTATGGCATTCTTACCACGCTTAAGAAAAGTTTTCTTCTTTCAATTTTTAAATATACTTATATTATATTTGTAATTTTAAGGACGTACCGTTATTTATATCTTAAATATATCAAGTTTAAAATTAACTTTAGAAAAATATGATGCGCTAGGATTATGTTATGACTAACTGCTTGCAGCCCCAAGTATAGGTATATATAGATAATTGATAAAAAATCATAGATTGATATTTAAAAAAGTTTTAACTTAAATGTTTGATGAAAGAAGTTTATTTTAAGTTTAAATGATATGGAGTACGTGAGTTTTTCTATAGTTTACTTTAGAGTGTAATACCGATCTCTTAAAAAAAAGAAAAATATACGTCAGTAGAATGAGTGTAAGATCGATATAACGTAAGCTGATGAAAGAATTAAACGATAGCTGATCATTTAATTAGCCGTACACAGTTTAATTATTCATAGCTGTGCAATTACAAAAATATACACGCTGCATTTATTAAGATATTAGACTTTGACATGCAATTTAAATTTCTTAGAATTTACTTATGACGAGTATCTGTAAGGTACCAATATATATGAATATTAATTTTTTATTACAATTAAAAAGTCTAAATTTTCCCAAATACTTGTTTACTATTTTCTTCTTTCGAAGTTCGTAGCATAAGTAAAAATTATACGTGTGCATCAACATACGAATTTTTGTCATATCATAAAAAAGTTAATAACAGATATTTTTTTAAATTCATTATTCTTATTAAAATAAAAAATTCTTATAACTAAAATATTCAAAATAAAAACAGAAACTTGCAATAGTAACAAAAAATTAATTAATCAAGCAATAAATTCCTATAATCAATTAAAAAAAAAAAAGAAAAAAGAAAAATCAAACGCTAATAACGCAACGCAAGGAAATCAAGAGCAACAGTTATTCCTATTCCTCGCGTTTATAAATGCGTCCGAGGCAAGTATTGCGTACCTATAGAAGGGGTGGATGGAAAGCAGAAGGAAAAAAATCGGATGCGCGGTAGCCTATACACGTCTGTCCATGCCACCAAGTGCGAGTAGGACACGACAGACTATACATATATATATACATATATATATATATATATATATATATATATATATATATATGCTTTAACATAGACAGAGAAAGAAAGAGGGACAGCCCCCGCGTAAGGGATTCTCCGTGGGTGGGTGGGATCTCTGTGTGTGCTTCAAGCTATATACGAGCAACAGTAGCAGCCCTATATAAAGCTTAACGCGCTACGCGGACGCCCCACAGTTTCCTCTTATCTCTGTTCGAGAGAGAATCGCTTGTATTTATACATACATACATAAGCTATCCGTTATCCATATATTATAATCAGGCTTGCTCTGCCTGATATTGTTTTTTTTCTTTCTTCTTTTCATTTCTACTGTTCACTGGCAAGCGTGTAACTGTATTATTAAAGAGAGGTCTTTTTGTGATTGCTACGGGATTTGTGGTACCTTTTTTTTATTTCGTCTTTGATCAACTATTATATTATTAGTACGACTGTGTTTCAATTTTTTCATTGATAAAATAAATAGTGGATAATCGGCTGATACTGTTTTTACTGCTGCTGTTGCCGAAACTGTTTGTTTGGCGATTGGTTCGCCAATTACTTTTTTAGTGTAGCTGATTTGTCATCGGTGAGTGCCATCAGTATGTTTTCTTTTTATTTAATTTTTATTATTTTTTTTTTATAAATTGTTAAAAAAACTTTGTGTAATATATTATTTTTTTGTGTTACTGTAGCGTTATTTTTTATCAATGATGCATTTCTATTAAAAATTGAAGTAAATCGTTAATTATTGGTAAACGAAACTGTCAAAAAACTTAATAAAGAAATTATTTCTGTATGTGATTGTTTTTAAATTTTAATATTTAGTATAATAAGGGTATTTATTTAACATCAAAAATAAATTATTGCAAGTTTGATTTGAAAAAATTATAAAAAATAGTATTCTTGTAGCTGATAAAATTTTAATAACTTTTGAAAAAAAAAATTTTTATAATTTCTTTAAGTTGATTTTACTGTTGATACCTTTCATTGTAATTTTATGCATTTATTTTACAATATCTGCGTGGGTAGTGCAATCATTTTAGGCCTTAAAAATCCTATATACGAGCATAAAAATCAAATTGTTTCTCTTCTCAAATCCTATGCAACTCAAATGATTGTGAATATGAAAATATAAAAAAGTTTAAAAAATACGCAGCTTTTGAAAAAAAATACGATATTTTGATACATTAATAATTTAAATTGATATTTTAAATACTATAATTTAAAATAAAAATTTAAACAATAAAAATAAAAATTTACTTATAATGCTAAATCCACGTAGAATGTTTCAAAACGGAGCTCAAAAACTTTTAATTAGCCTTTTTCACATTTTTAAGCGTATTTCGGTATACGAAGTCTCGTGCGGTCAAATTCAATAGACGGTAGTATTCGAACTTACAACCTGTAAATTACAAAGCCACGTCTCAATCAACTGAACCACATCGAGCTTCTATACACTATATTTATGTATATATACTTGGACTTACTTTTTTTAAAACAATTTTTGACGTATGTTTTTGTTACTATGAAAAAATTTACTTTCAAAATTATCAATAATATTGTAAGCTTTTCAAAAAAAAGCTTTTTTTTTATATTTATTGAAATATTGATACTCATTTGTAATCTTGATTAGGGCTTTAAGACAAAAGGTTACATCGTTTTCCGACTAATTAGATTTGAATGTCATTTATTAAATTATGACATTAAAATTTTAATGGATACTATATCTTTCATTATTAATTTCAAAATTAATAATTAATTAAATTTAAGATTCATAATAAATTATTCAAAGAATAAAAAAAAAAGGTTTCAAAATGTAATCGAAACCGGTAATCGTCTAAAAATTAGAAAACATCTTTTATGGTCGTGGATGAAGTTTATTGCTATAGCTCGGTTTAGAAAAGGTAGATAGTAAAGGGGGGAAAAGGGATATTATAATGTAAATCGACTTTATAGAACCTTTATTTTCGTTCATCTTAACGTCTCCACTGAGGCGTAATAAACGTTGGCGATAGAGGTCGAGACGCTCTTTCTCTTATAAGGAATATATATATATTCATAAAAATTCGATCTCAATCGTTTTAACATATTTTTTCGCGTGTACTTTTGCAAACATGATTATTTTGCCATAAAACGTGGAGTATGTTTGTCCTTTTTTTTCTTTTGTTTTCTTGTATAGGATCATCGTAAATTTTGAAAGTTATACTTGGAGAAAGAAAGAAAGAGAGAGATGAGACACAATTTAGGGAGGTAGATAAGTTTTTAATCGCCACAAATCAAAATAAAAAATTATGTGTCACTTAAAATTCAAATATATATTCTTAACTACCATTCATTTTTCATGAGATTAAACATTAATAAAGTAAATTGATTTATTTGTATTGCTTTGGTTATCTTTTGAAAAAGAGGAGTCGTAAATTTATATACCCTTATAATTTGTTGACTTTGATCAAGCTTATTTTAGACAGATAAATTAGCAGAATCATTTATTGTCGTAAATCAAGTAATGGTACTATAAAGTAAAATTTAAAATACTTTTTTTTATTTTAATAAAAATCAATTAATTAAAATTCATTGTCAATCGTTATCTTGAAAAAAAATGTAATTTTTCTAAACGAGTTATCAATAACATTTAAGAATAAACGTAAATTTTTTTACAAGTTATTTATGTTGAACGAAACTTTCTTGTACACAGCAGTTTAATGCAGATCAAATTTGAAAAGTTTAAAATTATCGTATTATACTCGGTGTCTCTTACATATTCCATAACAATTAAAGTACCTTTAAACATTTGACAAACTTTATTTATGAAAGTATATCGCGTGGAACTGTGATTAAATTTTTTTTTTTTTGCCTTCCTTTCAAGGAGTCAAGATGTTATCGATTAATTTTATCACAAAAGTGAACTAATTTTAAACTTTGAACCGCGTCAGCAAGAGTCGGCAAGGTAATTGAGCTTCGTATTAAATATATCAGCTAACAGATAGTCTTTTTCCCCCTAAGGGATGCAATGTTTTCCGTTATGATGGTACTTATATTTTCATTGCCTCAAAACTCGTGTATGCGACAACTAGTAAAAAAAAACGTTTGAGTAGTTACAGACTTGAGACTCATGCAAATTGACTTTTCCTTTTTAAATAATTGAATATCTTAATTATATTAGTCAACTTTTAATTAATTGTTGTTTTATTACATAACTCGTAGAAAATTTAATTTTTAAAATGCACTCGACAATAAGTATTTAAGTTGAAAAAATAAAAAAAATTCAATTTTAATTTTTACTATATTTGTCTTTCAGTCCAACAATGAATTCAAACAGTGGAAACATTTGTTTTGATAATATACGAACCGGCGGTAAACGTACTATTTGGTTATGGATCAGTTGTATTTTTTTCATCTCTATAGTAGCTGCACAAGATAATTTTCGTCCTAACAGTCGTTATGGAAAACGAGAGGATCCTCTATTATCCAAATATAAAAGTAAGTTTTTAAGTACAAAAATGAATGTATATTTAAAAATTTTTATCTTTAAAAACACATTTCATACAATATTATATACCAAATTTTTCCGATTAAAATTTTTCTAAAGATAGAAGATATTTAATTTTTAAATATTTTCATCGCAAGCGTACTAAAATAATATCATAAATCAATGTTATCTTAAATCACAATATGCTTTTATTCTTATATAACTCGCAAAAATCACATAGTTAATACTACACTTATATTTTTATTTAATAACTTCAAATAACATTTAAAAATTCACCATAATATATAAAACTAATGTTCCTCTCCTTCTTCCTAAATCTCTTCAACAACAACAATTTATCTCACATCACCCCAACTACCAAAAAAAAAAAACCCCAAGCAACTTCTCAATCGTTTAATCCCAATTCATAAAAATACTTACAAATAACTCCCCTTCAACACTTTTAAAAATCGTCCTAGAACACATCACATCTTTCAAACACATCCTGAATCATCTTCGCTATTTTTAAACATCGTTTCAATCTCATATAATATATAGAGTACGAGGGCGTATATCTAAAAATATACATACAGAAGAACACACAGAATCACATTTAGGCCATACCTACGTATGTACGTACATACGCGCGCAACCAACATCCCTTTTCACTATACATATATATATATATATATATATATATATATATATATATATATCTATATTCCTCGCGCGCGCATACATTCCGATTTTAGTCCTTTTCTCATATATCCACCAGTATAATCCAATCCTTACCTATATATATAAATACATTTTTTTCTTCCACCAAGCCATCCGTCTAATGACAAGGCTTCAACACTGTATATATACCTTATGCGGTTGGTCTTCTCGTGTTCATGCACTCTGACTTTGCAACGATGGCTTAATTAAAATCATATACGCGATCAAGTGGGAGAGAAAGAGAGAGAGAGAGAGAGAGATAGTCTTCGTATTCTGTGTGTTCGCGGTCGAATTTACAGTAGGGCATATCTGGTAGCTCGGTGTTGGTAACCGAAGAGCTTGGATGGAAATAATTTGAGGGCCTTGCTATTCTCGTAATTAGCAATGGCCCATTAAATATCTTCCTTTCAACGACTTCTATGTGTATATTTAGTATATTTACAGAATAGAAGAGTGAGATAATAATAATAATGAGAGAAATGAAGAGGAAGATTCGTGTGTGACTTCTTCGATCTTAAGAGGATTTGATTTACCTTGTAATTCGTGTGCTATTGTGGGACTCTGAACAAATATATATGTTGCTAATATAAAGCAAAGGCCTGATGATGATGTGTATTTGATAAGAGGAGATATACTTTGTTCTACTATTAATTATATATTGGCTAAGTTTAGGAGATTACAAGTTTGCCAAACACTGCTCCAATAATTTTGGATGATTATAAATAGATTTTTTTTCAAAAAATTTATCAATCACTTAAAATATTTCTAAAATTTTTTTTTAGTTTTCAATCCATTCAAATATATTTTTTTTAATTACAATTTTGCGTTATTTTACAAGATTCATATTGTTATAAACCCACAACAGTTACTTAAATTTGATTAAAAAATATCGATGTACATCAAATATATTCTATATCCACACATATTTTTTTGATTAGCTTAAAAATAAAAGGGGGTTGATAATAATTACATAACGCGAAACGAAGTTCTCTTCATCGAATAAACTCGACTACAACTGCGTACCATATAATTATTACATTTCTAACTACTCTTTATCAATGAATAGTTATTAATTGAAAATGCACGCAATGAAAACCTATTTTTGCAATTGATTTTAATTAACAAAAAAAAAAAACTGTCCCAATCTATTTTTATAAAATTTTTATATATTTCTTGTTTTTTATTAAAAATATCTATATAAATATGTGTTATCTGTATATTGCAGCAACAGTATTCCAAGCAGGTGGTAGATTTGGACGTAGCGAGGGTAGACAACCTAAGAACGGCTTAGATTCGAAGCTTTTTATTATGCCAAGAGTCGATCGTTTATATTTTGGTAGCCGATATGGTAAAAGATCAGAACTTGAGGAACCAAGAGTCGAGAGTTTAGAAACGATCGATGAGTTAGTCGATCGTATTGAGAAGAAATTATTGTTGGATTCCGAGCTGCTTAGGAAAATTTTATGTAAGTTAAATTTTCTTTATTTATAAAAGTATCCTTTTCTTTGTCGTACTTATAAAAAATTATAGATTTTTTTAAAATTATTTTTCTGTGGTATTCATAAAAAACTTGTTTTTTTTTTTGTATTGTAATATTACAGATCCGCGAGGTTGCAACGATCGAGATGACTGCTAATATATGATACAAGACCGAGTATATAAACCGTCAAATCAAAAGAAAGAAAAAAAAGCATCTCATCCGAAGTCAACATTACGGGGTTGTGCATTATTAATTTTTGAAAAACCCAATTGATAAACATATATTTCTGGGGATCAGCTATACGCGCTTTAATTTTTCAAACCTTCCTCTCTTTCTCACTCTCTTTCTTCGAAAATATCTTCTTCGTGAAATCACTTATATCTCTCTTCATACAATTATTTGGTATTGCCGCTGCTAAAAATAAAAATAGAGAAGCAGGAGTAGGAGGAAGAGGAGGAGAAGGAGGAGCGTAAAGGCTGATAAGTAACGATGAGCCAATGGTGATTGAACACGTGTGATTATAGTAGAGTATATTTTATCGAAGTTATGTAATATATATATATTGAAAAAAAAAAGTTATGCAATATTATATGAAAAAAATGTGTTAAATGTAATGAAGTTTTATGGCTAAGTTATATTATGATCGTTTGATTTTTGAATAGATTGAGATTTTGATGCAGTGGTTGACTATTTTCAATCTTTGCGTTAAATTTAATGTTTTTTCTTTCTTTATTTATTACAATTTTAATTATAGCATTACTTATTTTTAGAAAAATTAAATTTTAGGTTGATACACATAAATCTCCTACGATTTGATAAATCTATTATCTTACGTATGCGCACATAATGTACCAGTATTATATATATATTTTTTTTTTCAAAATTGTATTCTCAAAGTACCTGTCCTAAGCTATGTTTAAAAATAAATAAATAATTATACCTTTTTAAAAAATTATTGTCCCTTCGATTAATAATTTTTTAAGTTTCAATATTATGTATAATAAAGATGTCTATGAAAAATTTTATAAAATAATAATTATTAAAAAAAAACAACAAAAAAAAAATATACTTAGATAATAATGATGATTCTTGTAAGTTTTAAGTAAAAAAAAAGAAAAAAAAGAAAATAAGCACTGAGTTTATAAAGGTACCTCTTTAATTTAACCATCATTTATATATACACAAAAAATAGACAACATAAGAGAGCAAATAATAAGCATATCATAATATGTAACCAATGAAATAATATTTTATTGATGGAATTAACTATTAACGAAAATAAAATGTCATAAAAAAAAAAAGGTAGCAAACAAAACAAAGTTATGAAAGAGTGAAAGATTTATTATTATTCCATTACTGTTTTACTTTGATTTAAAACCTCTCTCTCTCTTTTTCTTTCTCTATCTCACGTGTACGGACTACCAAGCAACTACTACGACTACCTGGATTCTTTTTTAAAGTTGTGCAATCGTCTCTGCAATTTACCAGTGCGCGAAATAACTTCCGCTTTACGTTTTATTCTTGGTAAGTAAGACAGTCGAATTTGTAATCTAATTTGACGAGACGTAATTGTCGCAATACAGAAATAAAAAAAAAAAAGAAAAAGAAAGAAAAATGAAGTTGATGGACATGATTTAGAAAAGTTAAGGAACCGAATCAAATGTATCTTTTAATAATGCTCGAGAGTAGTAGGTATAGGTAGTAAAGAGAAAGTTTCATTTATTTTACAAAGTTTACGTTTTTCTTTTTTTTTCAAGAAATCTTTTAAAATTTAAAATTTTATTTATTAGACGAAACTTAAAATTTATTAGATTTTTTAGTTTTAGAGATCTAGATAATAAAACACTTTTTAAATGGCATTATTTTTATTTTTTACATTTTAAAATACAATTGACTTGATATTAGTGATAACAAGTGGATAAACAGGCGTAGTTTTAATTTTTAGAACAAACAATTAAAGTTTCTCAGAATACCTAGGAAACAATTAATTTATTCTACATTTGCGTAATCTTATTTAAAAAAATTTTCATGTTTATCTAACACTACAATCAAATGATTAAAATTATGAAAAACTGTCAAGCTTATTAATACATCTTTTAAAAAAATTAAAACTCGTACGAAGAGTGAAGAGTAAGAAAAAAAAAATTTCAAAGCCACCAAATAATTAGGGTCTTTCTTTATTCAAAGCAGATCTGCTGTCATTCATAAAGTGAAATCACGCGCGAGATCTATACTACCTATACATATATAGCTTATACCAATGCATCTTATTACGCTATTGGTAAACGCTTCAATTTTCCACGATCAAGTAAGCAAGCAATCGGTCATTAGACATCTACAAGCGATAATTTTACAAGCATTCGCCAACCTACCGATTTCTACAACTGCTGTTGCTGCTGCTGCATCACCTCGAGCGTACACACCCGCATACAGACTCCAATTAAATTAGCATATATCGTGGGGGCCAATAGATTAAATTTGAATAAACGCTGTTAATTATTCAAATGTGTGTAAGAAAAATTCATGACCGATTTAATTAAAATGAAAAAGATGCTGGATTATTGGGAATAGGATTGGGGAGCGATTAAAAATTTCACTTTTTCTTTTGATTATCAAAATTATAAATTGTATAGAAAAAAAAGAATAAAGTTATTTTATGCTCGTTGTTATCTGTTTATTTATTTTTATGAATGAACATAATAATGAATTAAAAAGAATTAGGGGTGTTTGGTATTTCGTATAATTTTAACATACACAATTTTTTTTTATAAATTTCATAACCATTTTAATTATTGTTCTTTCTTTTTTTACGATTTTTATGTTCCTTAATTTTTTCTTTTTTTGATAATTATAATTGATGCTCTAGTGGTTCTTCTAAATCAAATTCCAATGTAGAATTTTTAACAGGCGATTCCATAGCGTTTGACGTAGCTATGGTGTATAATGATTAATCCACATTTTCAAATGGATCTTGTGCTTTTGATGTTGTTGGTATTTCTTGGCCATAAAAAATCGTTTGACCATTTTTTAATGTATGACAATCTACATCATGCAATTCTGAAAGTAAAATTTGTGTATTGGTATATGGATTCCTTACATAGGGTTGAAAAAATGAATGCAACATGAATTAGTCTTATGAGATATTCGTAACATTTGAAAGATTTTGATATTTTAAATACTCGGAATATAAGGGTGAACCCTACAAGGCTACTACAATTATACGATGTATATAATTTTTGCTAGAAACTTCATTTAGAATTGTTTTGAAATGAATAAATAAGTTATAATCGTATTACATGAATTTAATATAAAAAGAAAAATTAAAAAGAAATATTTTAAATATTGTGACGTCTGCCCTTTCAGTTCATAAAAAACAATAAGAATAAATTAAAAAAAAGTATAATCAAATATTATGTTTAATTAAACAAGTTCGAAATA
>JAPYZE010002566.1:0-15745 GCA_030522805.1 Leptomastidea abnormis
TATTGGCATGAGATTACTGAAATAAAACGGCATGGGGCAGCACTGCCGTTTCGGCATTGCTACCATGCCAAGCTGACAGAACTTTTCTTTGAGTGTAGGTAATAGGTACTAGGTAGGTAGCGCATGCACGCGAGATTACAAACACAATATATAATACGTCGAGGAAAAAGCAAGCTAAAATAAGCTATATTGTTGTTATTATTATCGTGGATCGTGGGAGTGGGGAGGAGTGAGGGTGAGGAGGACGTCCATAAACCGCGTCAGCTGACGAACAGCTATGGGTATACTGGGTAAGACTCGGTAAGATGACCAGCATTCTCTATTGTGAACCGCGGTTTTTAAATTATTTATATTTTTTTATTGATCGTTTGTTTTATTAACTTATTATTATTATCATAGATATTTTTAGAATTTTTTTCTCTTTTAAATACTGAAATTTTTTTTTATTACTTGGCATTGAAATATAAATTGTATAAAGAACAGTGAATTAATTAATGTAAAATTATATTATTATTGGACTATAATTATCTAAATTTTTTTTGTAATTAAGATTAATTGTAAGTTAATTAGATTTTTTGCTTTAGAAAAATTGGCTTTTTTATTGTTGAATTGAAATAATCGATTCAATTTCATCTGATTTTCGATTCTTTATAAAAATGGCGGTTGCATTGGCGGTAATCGAAACATTAAAAAAACAGTTTAAAATATGTAAAAAATGTTTGCTACTTTTCGTGTAACTATTGTTAAAATAATATCTTAATTACAAGAACAGATTAAGCAGTTATTAGAATAAAATCCGGTCTCGATTTTTGATTTTTTAAAGGTAAGAATGAAATTTAAAATGCCATGTTTACTTTTTCATAACCTTTAAAAATATTTATGAAGTATTTTTCGTTGTTACGTTTTATATTATTATTATTATTGTTTACTCTAAATACTATTTTGAGTACAATACCTAGTGAAATAAATTTTAGAAAAAATACAATTTTACAAACTAATAAACAAATTTTATTTTTTGCATTATAATTTAGATATGACACTAGAATACACTATAGATAATAACTTATGTGTTACTTTTATACTATTATAATACTGAAAACATTTTTTAAACTCTAAAAATGTTACTTCCATTTTTTTATTAATTGTCAATTTTACAGCTGTTTTAATAGAAGTTGCTAAGTTTTACATATCTTGTGACTCTGAAACTTTTTCTTGTTTTTTGTCTGTAGAATTTGGTTCAGATCTTGCTTCAAGTAATGCTTTTGTATTAATTACTGAAATTTGCTTTTGAATGAACTGAATAAAAGAAAATATACTTATATTTATTTTGCTTATGATGTGAAGTTTTTTTTTTTTTTAAATGTAAAGTTATATTTAGACCTGTTGACTATTTTAATGAAAAAAGATAATATTACTCTACCTGTAAGCTCTTAAGAGCTGCAAAAAATTCATTTTGAAGTTTATCTTTTTGCATTTTAAGTAGTTTTTGTTTATTAGGGTTGTTAAGAGTTGTATTTTTAATTGATTCCTTTACTTTTTTGAGATTTTCATTGGTATCTGTTGCCAGTTTTTGTGTAGATTGTTGAATTTGATCCCTAAAAATATATTAAAAATGTAATAGGCATTAAACATTTCTTTGAACCATATCAGATGTTTTATAAATACAATAAAACATATTGCAATTAAAAGGAAAAAAAATACTTTAAATATATTATACATTTTATTACATATTTATACTTACAACTGTTGATAAATTATTTTTGAATCACTTGAACTTTTTATCTGATTGATCATTTTTTGCATTGACAATACTAAAAAATAAGAAAAAAAATATTGCGGTGGCACTTAGTTTTTATCATGTAATTATTTTTATAAATCAATTATTAACAGTTGTATACCATTTTGTAAAATTTTGACTGTTGATGAATGAATGATTTGAAATAATTTATTAACTTCTTGATTTATTGTGGAATTAACGTTATTATTTGAAGGACCTTGGTTATCCATATTTACACTTATTTCGATCCGAACTTACACGCGCAATATCTTAGCTTTTTAACAAGAGGCAGGTAATACGAAGAATGATCGCGTGAGTCATCATACCGTACCGATACGAGAGTATAGAGTAGGAGACGCGCAAAAATGATTGGTATATAGCGTGACGTAGTAAATACAGTTGGATAACACTAATTCATAATAATTAAAATTTTTAAAGTATTGAGTCTTTTTAATGTTAATTTTTTAGTTATTAAACAATTTAGAGTATTTTTATAATTTAAATTTTTTTTTCGAAATTTTAATAGAAAGGGTAATAAAAATTCTCTTCATTATGTTTAAGAATAAATGCATTTCACTTTAGGCTTGTACATCATTATAATTATAACATTTTTATATATGGTGTTCTTGACACCAGTTCATAATGGCATTTTTAAAGTTATGAAACAATAAATATTATTTTCGCATAGATTGTTCTCACAAAAATATTTTTGAAGCTAAATATTTTAAAAAATTGTACAATCAACTTGTTTTTAGCTGCTTAAATTTCAATAGTAATATACATTTCTGATGTGCAAGATGAAATTCAAACAATTTGTGGACACTCAAGCATTTTGTTTTTTTGTTTTTTTTTTTTAAATTTTCATATGAGTCAACATAATACATAATCTATAAATACAATTAAACAGTACATTAGCTTTTCATAGCTATATGATGCTATAGCTATAAACAATTTGTTAAAAAAATTTTGAGATCAACATAAACCGCCTTCATAATCATCTTCATCTCCTTCTTGTGTAGGTGAAGCATCAGTAGGAGGTGAACTAGTTTTAGATTCAAATTCAGGTTCTTTATTTTCTAATCTAGATTGTAATTCTTCTGGTTTTGAGTCTGATGGACTTTCCTCGGGCTTGGACTCAGGTTGTGATTCTTCTGTAGTTGTGGGGTTATCTGTAAGATTTGCTTTGCCTGTTAAAGCTGCTAATGTTAAAACCTCCTAAAATAAAAGCAAAAACGTTTTTGATTTGATTTAAATTAATTATGTTTTATTCCTGTAAATGTACTTGATAAGATTAATTGTATATATAATAGGATTAATTATTATAAAACTAACGCTTTTTACAATTAAATTTATTATTAAGTTTTGATTTAATGAAAATATTGTACTTACTGAATTGACATCAGCTTCAACAGTTGACCTAGCATTTGGTGATATATAAGATGGTGCTGCATTTGGTCGAACACCTGCTGGTGGAACTGTATATTCTTGTTGTGGTAATGGAAGGCCTCTAGCTAGTTTTGCATATTCTACATCCATATGTTTGATAAAGGGACTATTTAGTGCTGCTCTTGCACCATCAGCATCTTCATAGTCATAAGCTTCCAATAGCGTTTGTAACGTTTGAATCTATTAAAAAAAAATATTAGAAAGTTGCAGTGTAATGTAATATTACATTATACGTATTGTATTTGTAATAATTCTTACCTCTGGAACATCGCAATAATTGCCCCATTCTTTAAAAGCTTTTTCAGCTGCAACTTGATCACCTCTGGCTAATTGTACCAAAACTAATGCAACAGCTAATCTTCCTATAGATGGCTGATGATCAATTTGTTGATGCATACCAATTTCTTTTCTAATTGCATCAGCTGCTTCGTCATATTTGCCAAGCCTCACCAAATACCTTGCCACCTTGCTCATATATTCTGCAGCTTGTCTTGGACTATCTTCTCCCTGCAGTGACATTAAAAAGTTTTTTAGTTCTTGAATGTTAGAATAAAAAATGAATTTTACATTGAAAAAATTAACAATCTTACCATTACAACATCAGCAGCTCTTCTATATAGATCTAAAGCTTTTTCTGGTTCCTTTTGCTCCAAAATTTTTGCAGCCTTATCCAGAACAGATGCACCAGATTCTGGTGATCCATGTTGTTGGTAGAGTGAACAAGCACTGTGTGCCAATTTTGGTAGTTCATCTAATTTATTCATTTCTTTTAAAACTAATATAACTTGTTCTATATTTCTGAAAATGAATGTCAAATGGTTAAATATTAAGTATCACATCAAAATGTAAAATTTTAAAACATAAAACCCTAAATAAACTTACTTTGCTGCATGAAACCATCTGGTTTTTTAAAAAATCATATTAAGGAAAACACTTATCATAATTAAAATACAGAACGTTCTCTTGAATTACTTAGCTTACCTTGACAACTTAAAAAAATAATTCAATGTAACAAATAAAAGGATACGACCTATTTTGCTTGTAACAATCAGCAGCTTTTAACAGACAATTCTTGCACTCGTCATAGTTCTTGATAACACGATAACAAGTAGCTGAAACACAGACCCCAAATCATTAAACCAAAATATGGATGAGTCTACTTCAGTCCTTCCTCACTCAAAACACTTTGAAAATTCAACCCTAAAAATATCAAGTGCCTTACCCGCTTGCGTGTACTCATCAGCTGCAACTTCAAAATCTGGTCTCCACTTGAGCAGTCCAGTTTTAAGGCTGAGAAAAAATAAAAAATATCCAAGTAAATAATAGCATCCAGTATGAGAAAGGGGTGTGTTTGTGCGTATTTAAGCAAACGCGCGTGCTCACCTCTTTTCCGCTTGGCGTATGTGATTCTGGGCTTCTTCTATTTTCGACATTTTCTTGAGAATCTTGGTCAATCAACAACAGTAATCCTACGTGTCCTTTTGGAGGCTTCTCTCCCGGAGGCGGCCCCCTTATCACTTTCTCTTTTCCAAGCAACTGCGGCTGAACTTGCTCCGCTCACGCGTGCGCGAGCTTTACTAAAGAGTGTGACCTTCGCTTCAACCCTTATATGAGTAATAGTTACCCCTGGGATTAGTAAAGACTCGTGTGTATTGCTCTTATATTGAAGGCAAGAAAACTCGCAGGTGGGTGCGACGTTGTGTGTGCTCCTGATGCACACACTTCATAAATTTATAAACGCGATGGTGAAATATATCTATATATACATATGCGTGTATATGTTTACAAAAGAGAAGTCGCGCACGCTGCAGACGACGCAAGGTGAACTCTATACTCGCTCTTTCTCTCTCTTTCTGTTGAGCTGTCACTTCGTTTCCCCTGCGCACACCCCCTATTCTACCGCACCCACACTATGATCCTGTCGTTCGTTTTCCCTTTTGGCTTTCACATTACCTCACTTTGCCTTTAGGGTGTTGAAGGATATGGATTTGAATACCTATATATATTAGCTAATGCAACTTATCTTGCGCGCGCGCGTATGCGTTGGTCGAATATAGATCGAGATAGTGGAATTTTTTCAATATTTATATCGCTATAAATAATTATGTATTTTTTCTTAAACAGCGTTAAATTTCAAAACTTTTGTGAAATTGTAATTTTGTGCTGTTATAAAAACTGTTTATATTTTAATAAAATATCGAAATAAAATGATTTTAAAAAATCATTAAATATTTTAACAATATTAGGTATCGCAAAAATAGACAGAAGTATAATTTTTGTAAACGTAGCGCGCAGAAACAGTGAGCTCCGTCGATAATGTCTTCTCCATTGACGATTTTATCGTTCGAGCATATAAAACGCGCGAATATGCTTCTTTTCTTTCCATTGTGTTTGTGTTTTTCCGGCAGTTAAAAGTCGCAGGCGGGAAAGCCTCGAGTCAAAGTGATAATTTGTTTACATCGCTGATCTGTTAACTAATCTTGTATAAAACCTTGTTATTCGTTATTATTACTTGCCTACATACTGCAGGTATCGGATTATCCTTAAAGACAAACCAAAAACTACAATCGTAAGTAAAATTATATCACTTCTAAAACAAACAGACTCATGCTTTATAACCTTAAAAACTATGAACGAATTAGCGTTTTCGCAAATTTAATTATTAACTTATCATAACGTTTCTCAGATGGCCGAAAAGCTAGAAGATCTGAATCTTCCTAACGCCGTGGTTACGAGAATAGTACGCGAGGCTTTGCCCGAGGGTGTCACGGTGGCTAAAGAAGCCAGGGCTGCAGTAGCTAAGGCTGCCTCGATATTCATTCTGTACCTTACCTCGTCGGCCAACATGATTGCCAAGAAAAGTAACCGCAAAACTGTGAGCGGACCCGACGTTATACAAGCCATGGATGAAATTGAATTTGAGCAGTTCATTGAACCGCTGCAGGAAGCTTTGGAGAACTTTAAGAAGAATCAAAAGGAAAAGAAGGATGCTTCATCAAAGAAGAAGCAACAGAAGAAAGATGAAAAGGATGATAAGGATGACGATGAGTCTGTGGAGATAATAACGGAGGATGAGTGATATTATTGGTGTCTGTTTGATATGTATAAGTTGAATTATTTTTTATACGGGATAAAATAATAGAATACTTGTAAATTTAAGAACAATGTAATTTATTTTGAGCAATACAATAGTCTTGTTCGATAACAATGTTGTGATATATATATATTTTTTTTTACAAAACTAAGAAAAGTTTTACATGCACATTAACCATTTGTAGAAGAACTTCTGAAAACGTTTTTAAACATTAAAACTTTGAGTGTTTACTGTACAAAAATCACATTAATAGTTTATGCCTTATTATTAATAATATCAATGGAAAAATTCTAAAAAGTTTGGAAAAATGTTTATTGCGTGATTCTGACTTTGCGCTTTATAATAGTTCGGCACATTGGGCACTCAGTTGAAAGCAACTCTGCACATCTTGCGCAGCAGCACAAATGTCCACAAGGCAAAAAAATGACCATGCACTGTAATTAAAAAAAAAAAATATTTTTGTAATAAAACAATACTTTATACTTGAAATTCATAAGATAATTTTATATTGTTTCATCATGATTTAAAAAATTCAGTTGATCATAATGGAGTTTAAAAAAAGCCATTTATAAGACTCACATCAAGGTCCATGCAAACAACACACTCTGAAGGTGCACTTGGTTCAAATGTATATTCAGGTTCACAAGAACTAGTGCTAGGCTCTTCTTCTGGAGGGGCAGAGGGAGCTTGACTCTCATGAGAATTCAACTTTTTTTCTGACAAATAATTCTCCACTGCCATTAATATCGCACTTCTATCGCTATCACTTTTAATACCAATCTAAATGATGAAAAAATAAAACTTGTAAAAATTTTAGTATTTTAATTGTTAACAATAAGAGTAAAGTAACGTACGGATTCAAGTTGCTCTTTATCAATATCGGGCATTAATGAAGGAAGCGTTGACAAAAATGGTAAACAATGCAATGCTCCAGCCATAGCAACATGTCTTACTAAGCAGGGGTCCAAAGTTTCCAAAAGTCCTTGAGGACGAGTTTCTATTAAAGCCTGGTATTGCAGTAACCAGAATAAACTATCTCGTCTAGATGAATCCTAATAATTAAAAAACATTTATAAAGTGATCGCGTCAGTATGTATTAGAGTTGAAAAATTGGTAAATGCAACTTTTAAAAGAATCTCCTACATAATCATTACATAATTCTTTTATTATAAATTATGACGCGATTTCCATAAGTCGTCATCTTTGAAAACTTACCAAAACATTTCGTTGTTCTTCAATGTGTTTGATAGTTTCTAAAAGTTGCTGTCTCCTTTCCTCTTGTTGATCCAGCAAATTTAACAATATTACACTAAGAGTAACTCTTTTATCTGCTATGTCGTTCTGTAAAAAATAATTATTTTAAATATTCAATAAAGACTATTAATGTTTTTTGTTTTAAAAGTAAATTTAATATTACGATTTGTTGGTTAATTTCTAATTTTTTCCGCTCCATTTCTATATTTGTCAAAGCTGCCAATTGAGATTGTACCAAATTTACTTGTTGTCCAATACTCCAAGACCGGGCGTCACTGCGTTCTAATAATGTAGCCACAACTGCTTTTTGAAGTTGCTCATCTTCTCTTAGCCTAGTCACTAAATCTTGTCTATTTTTTTCTTGATCTTGCATAATTTGTAATAATTGATCATTATTTATTACTTCTCTGAAATTTTTGAAGCAATAATTTTTATAAAAATTTTAAAATTAATACATAAAATAAACAATCTTGTGCATTGAAATACATACAAACTTAATGAAGACTGAGCTGCAAAGTCTCTACATGCAGTATATTCTGCTAGTTTCTTCTCTTGGAGAAGTTCTTCTTCCAATAAATCTTTCATTGCCACTAAAAAAGAAATTAATAAATTAATTTAACTCATTGCTTCATAAATCAAGTTAGAGGTGAGTCACATCAATAATTGTAATAACTTACAAAGAGTATCCTTTGTCCGATGTAAAGATTGCTCAGAATAACTTCGCGAGAGTATTTGCATTTCTTCTTGTTTTTCTATCTCTAACAATTCAGCTTGAGTTTGACGTTGATCTTCGCTGCTTCGTAAAAATTCTTTTATGACGTTATCAGCTTCTTTTTCAGCTAAAACGTAATTTATTTATAATTATCAGTAAAAAATCAGTAAAATTTACACATTTTTTTTAAAAATAAAAAAAATTAAAAGTTGTAATAGAAACTAACCAGTATTAATGTAAGATAACAAACGCAATTTATTAACGTCTCTTTCCTGTTGCACTTTCTTTATTTCTTTTTCCAACTGAATTTGTTGGTCAGCTAAATCATTAAGAAGCTTTTTTTTATTTATTTTTAATTTATTTTGCATTTCAAGCTCTTGCTGCTGTTGTTGCTTAATATTTTCTTCTACTTCTAATAAAGCATTTTGTCGTTGTTCCTATAAATTTCAATTTATGGTTTTAAATTAGAATCTATATGAGTTTCAATTGTGTTATTATAATATTAATTTGTAAATCAATGGACTTATTGATTAATATTTTTTAAAGATGATTGTATAGGCATGATGTTACATTTCATGTGACATCTTCATGAAGATGAAATTTTTATGACATGAAATGAATGATTAGGGGGATGAAAAAATTTAATAAGCTTCCACGTGCCTTTAGTTTCTCTAACTTCATTAATGTTGCCTAGAAAAGAAAATAAAAACGGAAAAATTAAAACATGTGTCGAGGTGTGCAATGTGGTAGCATGTTTTATTTTGAAGTTGGTTGTTTATACTATTAATTAAACAGATAAAAATCAAAAGTTAAAAAAACTGAAAATTGAAGAAAAATTAAACATTAATGAATTAACGATCAAACAAAAAATAATTTTGAAAAATATTCAAAACGACACAACATCAATATCAAAATGATTAAATCAAGTTCCAAACCTGAACTTCATTATCCCTATCGCTATACGAGGTTCGCGCGTCTTGCGTAATTCCATTATTAGGTGTTTCAGTCTCTGGAATGTAATTTTCCGGCGCATACTCGAGTCCAGACTCGTGTGCCAGAAAAGCGACTATAACAATTGTACCACCGCTCAGTACATCCTCGGGTGGATACAAGAGTTTAAGTCCATTCAATTCTAGTTGCGTCAGTTGTTGTGCGTGACCTAGCGACTTTGGCAGCCTCTGAAGAGCCTTGTTGTGACTAACATTTAAAGAAACAAGAGCTTTTAGCTCACCTAATGCCTCGGGCAAATGTTTAAGCTTATTTTCAGACACATCTAAAATCCTAAGGCTTTTCAAGTCCACTATTTCATTTGGCAGTTTTAACAATTTATTATCTTGTAAATATAACTCCTAAAAATAAAGAATTGAATAGTGAATTTTTATTGTTTTACCTGCCACTTATTTAATATTGTTTGCTTACCTTAAGTGATATAAGGTGAACAATATCAGAAGGCAAATTGTTTAGTTCATTGGAATGTACATCTAAAACAGTTATAAGAGGTAGGTTCTTTAAGGCACCTCCTCCTGAGAGCGATCTCAGTTTGTTACATTGCAAAAGCAATGTTTCCTTTCTGAAAACCTCGCATAGTAAATAGGTACTTGATGGTACATGTTCCAAATTACATTCAGAAAGGTCGTACACTGAGGAAGGACTCATCCGGGCCTATAAAATTAAAATTTGTATTAATTTTATTAAGTCTAATAATTTTTAAAATTATTCATTAATGTTTTTTAATAATTTTTCTTTAAAAGTTCCTCATCATTTTGAGACTAGTAAACTCTTACAGAAAGTATTTTAAAACATACACTTTCAAATGATGTCACTCACTTGTGCAATATTAAATAGTTTTTACAATAATACATTTGCAAAACTTGTCAATATTACCTGTTTCATATGCTTAAATATGATCTAACAGAAAAAACTTATAATTTTCATAATTTTAATTCTATAAATAACAGGAAAAAGATAATTATTGATATTCTATAAACAAAAAATAAATTTATGGCATTTTTAACTGCAACCAGAAATTCAGTCATTATATTGATTTAAAAAATGACAATTATTTTTAATAATAAACAAAATCATATCTTAAATGAATTGCATCATCAATGCCTATAAAATGACCAAAACTCAAAAAATCATAATCAAGAATCATTTATTAACAAAAGAAATCTACAAACACTTATTTCCCCGTATATAAAAAAAAAGAAAGAAAGAAGACAAAAGCTATGTATACTCAACAAAGGAGCGGATACTTTGCCACGACGCATTAAATATAAAATGATATAGTTATACAGTGTAAGGTATATACTAAAAGTATATACTTACCAAGTAGAGCTTGTGCTCGAGGCGAGCCTTGTAGTCGACCTTTCCTGGCTTGCCTCCATGCTTACGCTGAAACGACATCGCTCGTAGTTCATGACAGCGGCTCACTTAATATGTCCCACAGACGTTACTCACCATCACTAAACCTTTTGCACGCCCTATACCTAATAGAAATTAGAAAGCGTCATCATCAAGTCGTGTCTTATCATTTTCTCGTCTACCCGGCCCAACGGCTCGACTGACACTATATACGTGCTATTTGCTCAGTTTCACATTTACATATATACACACACAGCGCAGAACAGAATTGCTCCTTGTTTGTTTTCTCTTTCTCACTTTTGCTCCGGAATTTCCAACTCTTACTCACTCTGCCTTGTGTATATTATAAGTGCGCATATTATAAATTGTAACTATACCTATATGTATGTATTTATCTTATAGGTATATATATCGTCTGCTATGCGCGCGCATCGCGACTATTATTTTCCTGTACCTATGCTTATACCGGCCAGGCTTTTTTTTCTTTCTTCTTACTCCTCCACTGCACCTCGCCACACCTTGCCCACACTGGGAGCTTTAAATAATGGGCTTATTGAGCGTTTTACGGACTCTTGCGTGCTTATATTGCTATATAAATGTATACGTTTTATGTGTGTAACTATTTAACTCGAACAAGCTTTTCTTCTTTTATACAGGCTTTATATTTATTTCTGCAAAATGATGATGCTGTGTGTTTTCTTTCTTTACGGTTCCGTTTTGTCTATGTGCTTCAATTCTCTGCGTGCAAAGCTTAATTTTTAAAAGCTTTGAATTTATGCTTATATACATGGGGATTGCCTATTTATTTTTGATAATTTCGTAAAACTTTGTATTTTAAATTTAACATTAATTAGGAAACTTAATTAATTTGAAGATTATAATTTATTTGTTTAAAAAAGAGTCTAGAAAAGATATCTTCTTTTTTTATTATATTTATGTATGTATGGATATTTATCTATGCAGATAAATTTAAAATTATATGGAATTTAGAATTAGTAGTGAATTTATTAAAAAAAAAAAAACATCGTTAATTTTCATTTAAAACAAATCAATATAGTTAAGTATCTACTGTAATTAATAATACTTGTACTTGTATACCAGTCAACTAAAAATAGTATTTATATCTTAAATACTATCGACATGCGATTTTATTGTTTTACTTTACAAGATCTTAAAATGATATGATAAAATTTTAATTTATTCCATAAAGTGACTCATACGTTTTTTTTTATTTATTAACAAATGCATCAAGTTAATTAAAATTTTTTATCATCACAGGCATCTAATTTTTTTTGTTAATTAACTTACTTTATATTACACGATCACGCAAGTAAAATAAAATTATTTGAATTATTGGTAAAGTAATAATAATTTGTTATTTCATATTATATTCCTATATAAAGTACATTTTTATTTTTTCGTAATACAATTTTGATTCACATTTTATAGTTAATACCATTATTTTTATCGTATATTTTTTTTCTTCTTTTCTTCGTCAATTATCTCATTTTATTTGTCACAAGTATTGACTTTATCGTAGTTTATTTCGTTGTCACGAAAAAGATATACAAAGACACATTTGTGGCGCGGTCAACAATTTTGGCTCACTTCCTTTTGGCGTAGTCGGTATTCCGTTGGAGTTAACATGCCTCTGAAAGATTAGACGTTTTTATCTTATAATTTATCTCATAAAATACATTTTATTCAAAGATAAAATCATTTATTTTTCAAATATTATATCAAATTTTTATTACTATATTTATCATTTTTTTATGTCCATTATAAGTGATATATTTATTAAATATTTCATGAAAACATGATTAAAATTTTAATTTATAAATAATCTACCTTAAAACGGTATCAAATGACACGAAAACTCCTTTATCACACATCTTTCGATACAGATGCCAACATTCTTTTTCCTTCGGCGTTTGGCCGTAAGGTTCCTTTGGTAAATCTTTATCTTTCTCCGAAGATCCGTCTAACGATGACATTGTTGGACTTGTTATTAGCTACAAAACAATAAAAAAAGAAATTAATTTGAAAATTATATATAGATGGTATAGCTGTTTATCAAATGCCTTGATTAAATCGCTAAGAAATTTTGATAAATTATTTTAATAAAACTTAATTTTAAATAAAAAATTCTACTTTACATATAAATATATCAAAATATGCAATAATAATTCATAAAAATTCCAAAAAAAAAAAAAAAAGAAAAATATACTATTCTCACCTTGCAAGCAGAACTATCTCGCAAACCAGCTTGGGACGTACTCGAGTCAATCTGCGACATTCGCGTATCCGTTCGAAGGCACGTCTGGCTTGTGTTCCCCAATAACGACGTCGACGACGATGTCGACAACTGCTGCTTCTCGGCATCGCTATGGAAAATAAACGGAAGTTTGTAATGGAGAATATATATACCTATAAACGACAGGGGAATGAACGAGCAACGATATTAGAGAAGTCTACAAAGAGACACGCGAACTATCTATTCTTTCTTTATGTATATCTACAATCCTCGGGTTACTCGAGAACGTAAATTAAACTTATAATTCAAATATTTTTCGCTTTCTTCGCTTGTCTGACTATATCAGCTTTTTAAGACGATTTCGGATTAAATTTTGTTCAGCTAAATATTTTATGATTTGTTTTAGATGAAAATTGCTTTGCGACCGTATAAGAAACCGATTAAGCTTCTAATTTTCTTTTTCTTTAGAATTTTTTTGTTGATTAGAGCCCGACTGTGATGAATGTTCCAGTTAAAATAAATAAGAACTGTATCGATTTAAATAATAGAAGCAATTTTTCTTTTTTTTTTTAAGTTAAAACACCAGTTTGCTCTATTTGAATATCAACAGGCCGAGGATAGATAGCTTCATTTATTTTTATAAACTATAAATTTTTTAAATTGTGTATTTTCTTTGAATTTTATTGAACTAACGTATATATACTCACAAACATACAAAAAGCAGAATTGTAATATATACCTAGCTAATTTTTTTTACATATAATTTTGTGGTTTCATAATAATTTAACAGAGAAATGCTCGCTTATTTACCCTTTCGCTCAAAACTATAAAAATAAAGGAAATTTTTTTTTTTCTCGAACTTTCTCTACAGCTTATTAATATTAAATTCGCGATGAAGGGTAAAAACACGTGTCGGGCATTTCTGTCGTTATAAAGAAAAATAAAGCGTAATACATAATATAAAAAATTCCGTTGATTATTTATTAAAGAAAAAAAATAACACTCGATTTGACATCTAAAAAGTCAGGGACAATTTCCACTGAAATATAAGCCTTATACCCTAATCCGCGTTAAAATTAAATTTGATTTAGCGGCTATACCGTAAGCGATGCATTGCTCAAAATTTCGAGGAAAACATTTTCATACCACAACCCTTTGTTTTCCTCAAATTTTACGAATCATAAAATATTAATTGGTATACATATGACATAGAATAAGCCCTGCTTTAAAATTCTTTGCTCGTACTACTTATTATTATTATTATTAGATTCATCCTCATTTTCAATTCGTCCACATAAACAACTCGATCACTTTCCCATCGACATGCAAATGATGATAATTTCGATATTCGATTTGGCTTTTGGCTGAAATAAACAAGACACGTAAAAATATATACAATATATGCGCCTTCCTGTCCTCGTCACGTATAATTTACTACCGCATTTATTGGTTGTATTACGTAAGTCGCGGATGACCCGGACATGTAAAAAAAAAATAAAATCGGAACAATCGATATCTAATTATATTTGAGATACCTATAAGGATGGGTAGGGGGGGGGGAAGTGATATTCGGAGATAAGAGCTGCAGCTCGTGATTTTTGCCAGCCTCGGCAAGTTCACTTAACGGTAAAATGGGAACTTCAGATCGAGAGTATACATTTATACGAGCGAAGGTCGTGACAAGACAGGTATCGGTTTAAATTTCGGTTGGTTGGTTGGTTGGTTGTGATGATGTGTATTTGCTTGTTATTTGTAATAGCCACGCGACGACCTGTTTAGAGAAAGCTTTGCTTTTTTTTTTTTCTTTGCGGCTGTAAAATTTAAGGTATAGATAGGATGACGATTTAGGGCTATATATTGATTTCGATTTGTACTTGCGCTTATTTGTCAGACTTCCGCTTTATAGTTCCGTTTTAATGCTATGTAGTGGAATATGAATGTCATTAATATGTCGATAAATTTAAATTATGCATATGGATATGTATATATACACGTGTTTTCAGAGGGTGAACATGTAGGTGGATATGTAAGAATTTGTTATTAATATTTCAGTTAATTTCTTTTTTCAACGCGTACTCTATGAATTTGGATAAATAATTTTTTTTATTTTCTTTTTTTTTTTTTTTTTTGTTGAATTTTTTGACGAAAGAATATTTGTAGGTATAGAGTTATTTAATATTGACAAAAGTCTTGTATTTGAGAACACATGTCATACTATACTTCATTCAAAAGCTTCTTATACAGTTTTTATTGATATCTTTTGCAGGCCACAAAAATAAAACTTCAAAAATGGTATAAACACGCGAACGATGGCATTTTATTTTTTGTAAAATAAACTGTCATTTCTTACAAGTTTTTATTGTCTTAAGTAGCTCCCTTTACAGTACAAACAAAAAATAAGCATAAATAATTATTCTTATTTTTTTTTTATACATTGTTTATTATATTTAATAATTTCTGGGGGATTGAATTTCGCGATTATAATAATAATAATATACCTATGCTTATTTAATCTGTATCTATCATTATCTTTGTTCGTTTATTGATCTTGAACTTTAATAAAAAAATTTTTTTCACTTGAATACCTAACTCGTAAAATTAAATAGCTTGAAATATAATTTTACATTTCTTACTTAAACTTTTTCAATTTTGAACATTTCACAATCGTAAGTTTGATATTAAAAAAAAAAAAAGTTAAATCCTTCTTTTTTTCTCTCGCGTAAAAGTAAAATCTAATTTTATTATGTAATCTCGAGGTCAACCATATCAGCTTTAGAAATGAAATTTAACATTTTGGTTTTTCTGAAGTCTACATATATATATATATATATATATATATATATA
>JAPYZE010002567.1:0-17792 GCA_030522805.1 Leptomastidea abnormis
AAATCCCATAAGCTTCTATGTTAAATTGATGATTTTTTGTTTGCTATTTTCTCCGAAATTAAGTCGTTTACCTCTCTGTTTCTTTTTGCAAATACATTAAGTAGGTTTTATTTACATAATCCCGAAGTTTCAGACAAATCTGTCAGTCGGTTTATAATCGCCGAAGCCACCTTAAAAGATCCTGTGGTGCAGCCTTGCAATTTTCTGCTGGCCAGCATAGCATAATATATCCCCGGCCGTGGTAAGATTTGCCGCTTATTCACACTCAAGGGTGGAATTAACTAATGAAACATTTATTTGCTTCTAAGCAGTTTGTAAAATAAATATGTATTTGAAACCGTTGCTCTGATAGATCAGTTGTGCTAAAAACATAACTGATTATATTGTTTTCAGTATGATTGTGATCCGTTCTCTGTAATATATAATAATAGATTTTAATTTAAAACATGCTATAGAGTTGTAAATTTTTTGTATAATTTCAAAAATGTCATTTTTTTTAATTTAAATCAATATGATTATTAAAGAAAGCATTTTGCTTTATAGTTCCCACATTTATTATAAGATCATTATTTGAATTATTAAATTATATTTTCTTAATGTGCATTTTTCATTATTAAATACGTTATTGGCTTCAGTAAAATCTATATAGACATTCTCAATTAATTTTCGTTTTACTATAAATTTTATCACTTTATTAAATGTCTAAATCAAGATAAATAATAATAGTGTTGAATTTCAAAGAGGCGAAAATAGTTAAAAATAAAATTATTTTGATTTTTTGTGTCAATGTAATATTTAATGTACTTGAATTTGATACTTCATATTCAATTATTGTCGGAAACACCAAAAATAAGTAGCACTTTACAATTGGCACTAAATTTTACAATTATTTTTAGAATTTTTTGTTAAAAATGCATTGTAATTAATAAAAATTCTTTGTTAAAAAGTTGTAAAAGAATGTGTATGCATTTTTTATGTATAACATGGAACTTGTTTTGAAAATAAAATTATTTAAATCTTTGTTTGATTTGCGTGCATATAAAAATTTTAAAATATAAAGTAATCGATACTAGATATTTATAAGTATTGCGATTCTTTAGAAATAAATTATTAATTTTTAAAATTTTAGATATTATACCTCTGCTACTAATTAAATAAAATTGTAACAAAAATTTGAAAATCTTTGTAACTTCAATAATTTTTTATAAATACAAAATAAAGTATTTGTATGTAATACCTCTGATTCGTATTAAAGATTTAATAAAAACATTAAATAGTATTTTTCGACACGAGTGGGTAAGTCAGTTTTTTAGCGTTGAGGAGGTTTTTTTCCCGAGCGAAGTGAGGGAAAAAATGCCTCAACTCTAAAAAATGACTTTCCCTCCAGTGTCGAACGATATTTTATTCCCAGAGAGCCTAAAAATCGTTTCCAAGTTGCGATTTTTAGGCTCGAGGGAATAAAGTATATATATTTTTTTCCATATTTTCATAAAATAATTTTGTTGAAAATCATGTCAATCACGGCATTTACTAACATATTAATTTAAGTCTGTAATATTATTACTACGTTTTACTTGAAATCATTGACTAAAAAAAGGAATTTGATTTGTAATCACCAAAATTTAACGAATCTTAAAAGACAATTTTTTCAAAAACGGAGCATTTTGCAAAAAAAATGTAATTTGTGATCAACAAAATATGACAAAACTTTAAATTCGTTTTTCTCAGAAACACAGCGTTATTTTACAAAATTAAGTTCTACATGTGATCACTAAAATTTTAAAAATCAATTTTTTTAAAACCAGGGCAGCATTTAATAAGTACCAGAATTTGACCAATATTTAAAGTTGATTTTTTAAACCAAAGCGCGGTTATTTATAAAAATAAAATTAAAATTTTTTTTTTTTATTTTAAAGAAATTAGAGATGCAAATATACTTTTTTCTAGAATAAGCTTAAATTATAATATTGACGTCATTAAAGCAAAAATACAATATACAAAAATATGGATTAAAATATTTACTATAATTATGCAACATTATAATTACAATAAATTTTTTTCAATTATTACTTTAAACTATTATATACTTTTTTTCACTAGAATATCAATCTTACCTGTTTTTTTTTTTTTTTTTTTTTTTTTTTTTTTTTTTTTTTTTTTTTTTTTTTTTTTTTTTTTTTTTTTTTTTTTTTTTTTTTTTTTTTTTTTTTAACTAAAAAACCTCCTCAAGCTCGTGACATTAATCGTTTAAAGCTCATGCTCAGACCAACAACGATAAGAACAAACAAATTATTGGAACGTTTGCATTTTGAAAAAATAATAAAATGTACTTTTTTTTTCTTTTTCTTTATTCAATTTTTTAAACAATAATTATTTAAACAAATAGAAAAAAGTTAACAAATGCAATAACAAATTATGCCAACCGATTCTACATGAAAATCAAGAAGAAAATGAAGAACCTCTTTTTTCGCTCTGAGCCTTACTTTTGCTACTATTGCGTTATAAGTAATTGAAAATCATCTCAGGGTGACTAAAATGGTTTCGGCCTATGCTTAGACTTACTGCAGATGGGTCAAGTCTTTTTACAGAATGATTTGCATTTTGAAAAAAAAAATTGATATTTTTTTTCAAAATGCAGATGATTTCACAAAAATATTCAACTTATCTGCAATAGTCTAAGCATAGGCCGAAACCATTTTAGTCACCCTGAGATTATTTTCAATTATTTATAAGGCAATAGTAGCAAAAGTAAGGCTCGGAGCGAAAAGAGTGATTCTTCATTTTCTTCTTGATTTTCATGTAAGTAGAATCGGTTGGCATAATTTGTTATTGCATTTGTTGACTTTTTTTCTATTTGTTTAAATAATTATTGTTCAAACAACAGAATCGAAAAAAGAAAAAAAAAAGTAGGGAAAACCAGGGCATGATTAAAAATGTTTTTTCTTTCCTCTGTAACTTTTTTAATTTTTAATATTTTCATTCCGGACAAAAAGGGACAATTGTTTTTTATTGCGATTAAATAAATACCATAATTTTTTTTTTAACCTAGTATTTATAAATGTTGATTTTTTTAATCATACTCCAAAACCCAGCTGGGGTATGAGGTATGATTAAAAAACATCTGGGGTATGATTAAAATTTCTAAATATAATTGCAACAACAAGTTCTAAATATTGATTATATTTTTACAACTAGAGTATATAACATAAATTTTAAGCCCTAGGTAATTTATATTTAAATATTTATTTTTATAATATTTTTAAATACTTTTGTTCACGAATTATAGATTACTTTATATTAACGTATTAACATTTTTTTTTTATTAAAGAAAAACAATAAGAAAAAATCTTTTAAACTAATTTTAATTTTATACAAGCAAAATGTTATATAAATACTTAAATTAAAGGTATAAAACTCAGCTATAATTTAAGCCCTAGCTGTTTGAAAAAGTTTTTCTAGATCTAAAGTTACGTAGGATTAAAGTTACAAGCTATTTTTAATACAATTTTACATTTTAAAAACCATTTACCTTAAAATTATTACATTTTTATTAATTTTTAATTTTAATTTTTTTTGGAGTGTTTTCGTTGTTTTTTTAAAATTTTTTTTTAATTTTAAATATTGAATAGTTTATACGCAAATGTTTTTAATCATACCCCAGAAAACACGAAAGAATTCAAATAAACATATCTCAAAAAGGAATAAGGCTAGGGAGGCCGTCGGGGGTGCAAAATACTCGTAATAAACAGTATTTAAAAATTATCTATGATGCACAATACTTATGCGTACTGTTCAAATATAGAAGCTAAAAGTCGTAAAGAAAAAATTTTTCAAAATAAACTGCCAAAATCAACAAGACCTCCAAGTTTTTTTAATTACATATTTCCAATAAAAAATGATCCAGGAATTTTAATTATGCCCTGGTCTCCCATATATTTTATTTTTCAAAATGCAGATATTTTAATAATTTGTTTGTGCCTATCGTTGTTGGTCTGAACATGGGCTTTAATTGGTTAAATCCACTCTATCCCCACTGTTCGTTGCTACATCAGGGTGGTGTCACTTTTAGGGTAATTTACATGCACCCTACGCTTTTTAATGAGCAATGTGCTCATGCCACTGATTTAATGAGCGGACCCAAGAGCCCCTTGGTCCACTCGAACTTACTGTGTCTGCTGGTTTCGCCTGTTTCTCTTCTCGGAACTTACTTTGTTACATGAAAATAAATTGACACTTTTCGCTGTACTTCTTATAATTAATTATAAATAATGAAAATTAAAATATATTAGTACACTACAAACTATAATAAAAGTAATATTAAGAAAGGGTTAATTGTAGTATAAAAAAAACTTTACTTTTCTTTGTAGATATTTATTGATTTATATATATTTATATATATATTTTTTATCTTTTTTCATCTTTTTTCATCTTTTTTTTCTTTTTTTTTATATTTTGGTGCAGAAAAATCTGCTTTCAAGGCTTTCAATCCAATATTCTTTTACAATAAAAGTTTAAGATAAGATAGACATTGTTAATGATAATCATAAATTGCAAAATAATTTGAGAAAACACAAATTATGTGCGATGTATGCATAAATATATTCACACTCACACATTAACTTATATATCATCAGCTTACATAAATATACATACGTGCAATACGAGTTACTGTACTTTTTTTTTGACGTTTTTACGCTCTTATATTTTTTTTTCGTACATTTTTATAATTTTTTCCTATTATCCTATGATTTTATAATTAGTATCATTAAAAATTACATTACTTCAGCAAATTGATGAACGACGCTTAAATATTTTATATCTTGAATTCATATCTATTTACAATAATGTTAAGGGATGATAGTCTCCCTTTCTTTTATTTAAAAATAAGAAAGCAATCTTATCGTAAAATCTGTGTACTGACAAAATAAATAATTTGCAGTAATACAAGAAAAAAATTTTACGATAGTAAGAGTCTTTTGTTTTGTACTTGTGTACAATTTTTATTTTTTTCAGCTAAATCTATTAAATGAATATAGATATTTCTCTAATAATCAAATAATATTACTAATTCAATGTAATAATTTAAGCTTAATATAATTAGTTACACGTGTACAGTTTCAAATTTAATTCAAAATTGATAAAAAGATTTAAATTATATGATTTTTTTTGCTTGAAATTTTTTAAACGTTATATAAATTTCAAATTTTTTTTAATATGAAACTTAATATAAACTAAAATTAATTTTCTTAACTAAACTGAATTTTATTTAGAAACTAAACATTGTAAATTACGATATAAGTGTAAAGGATGAACGATATTGAACGATGTATCATAAAGTAATAATACAATCGTAAAAAATAATTTACAATAAAATACGAAAACAGTAAAGGAAAACAATTATAAACTATTTTATTGTAAGGTAACGATTTTTAGATTTAATTTCGATTTCCAACTTTTGGTAATTTTGTTTGATTAAAAATGAATCTTTGCACGTGTTGAAAAAAATGTTATCATATAATTTGTCTCCATACGTAAAGCAAATAAAAATTTCACGATTTAATAAAAATAGATAATTGAGTAAATTCACCAAATAATAATATTAAAATACTTGATAGTTGTTAGTAACAAAATAAAAATAGCTTAATTTTATCAAGTATTCAAACTGAAGTAATTAAAAAAATAAATTACTAAAAATGTAGTAATGTTTATTATTCAAATTCTAATTGATTCTTATATAAAATATCAAAATTTAATGAAGAAAAAATTTTTTCTCACCAAATTAGCAGTACATTTTTGTTTTGTAAAAAGTAAAAATTACAATATAATTTTATTACCAAAAAATTTCAGAATAAAGCAGTTATTTAAAAGAAAAAAATAATAATAAAACTGATTTAAAAACTTTTCAGAAATTTTCAATGAAGTGTAACTCTTGTTAATTTTATTCTTAACAATACAAAAATAATTATTGAATAATTTCATTTTTCTGCTGAATTTAAGAAAATTTAAACTATTGAATGTTAATATAAAAAAGAATAAAATAAATTTAATATCTTATTTTGGAGACTAAATTTAATATCTCTAGTTTATAGTTCGTATTTTTTATGAAACTCGGTAAATATTTACAAAGTAGATAATGTTTCTAATAACTTGGAAAAACTATAAAGTGAAGAGATGAAGCTAGTTCTTGTTGAGTGACATAAATCCAAACAACGTCGCTAATGGGTACGAGTGCATAAAGAAACGTAAGCTTATATTATTAAAATTTAAAAACTGGTCAAGTCTGATGGGATGCAGTTTACTCATTTTTCCAACAGACCAAATATGTTGCTTATCAACATATGTTAAGTCCACTTTTTATTATAATGTGGCAATTTATTTAACTTTACTTCTTGTACAAGTGCCTTCGTAATGTTTTTTTTTTTTATTATTATTATTATTATTACATAATTTTAATTATTAAATATAGTGATTTCTGATTTATTTATTTCTTATTTAGGACACGCCTGCATGTTAATAGTTTGTCGGGTCGTTTGGCGTTCTATTAATAAGCATGATAAAATAATTGGGGCAATATACAAAGCATTATTCTTTTATTTTTTTTTATTTTTTAATGAAATCGTACTCATTAGCGGCAATATTTTGATTCAAAATGTGCTATCGTACTTATGAGTGTAAAAGAATAGAAATTGATTAAATAAAATCATTTTAGATAATAATTTCAAATATTTATCAACTATATTTAGTTTTAAGAGCATATATATACAACTTGTTTTCTTGAAACGGTCTTTGCAGCTGAAACGAAACTACTACATCATACATCTGTTGTGATAGTCGTGACATATTAAAATAAGTAACAACATTATTATTATTATTACTAGTATTACAGGGAATTATAAGATTCCGTTGGTATGAATTGATGCAGCGTACATCATACAATACATTACATCTAGATTTCGTCGGCAATAAATTAAAAAAAAAATAAAATAAAATAATTGGTGCACAAGATACCACGTTTACACTTATAAACTCTATGTGCTTTCTCTTGAGGCTTTTCGTTGCTATTTAAGCCGAACATGTTGTCGAATATTGTTCGTTATAGTCTTTGCTTATATTTCTTAAATTTCTAAACAAGATGTTTATTAAAAAAAAAAAAAAAAAAGAAATAAATAAGTCTTACGCAAGTAGTCGATCATTGTATGAAAATATAAGGGGGATAAACTACATAAGTAATTTATGTAAACACATTAATGGTGTTTCACTTACAGATACCTATTTTTTTAGCAATAACTTTCTCGTTTCTTCAGCTGCACTTACAAATATATTATATTTTGCATATTGGAGATTACAATGTATAATCTGCATAAATGGAACGCTAGTTTTTACGTTTTGCCAGAATCGATGAGGACCATTAAAGTTCTACAGTCATTCAATAACTGAATTTCTTAATTAAGGTTTCTATAATCATTGCTTTTATCAATTTGTACATGTGTTGTAAAATCTACATCTCAATATTACGCTCAGCGGAAATTGAAGATCGTGTAATGATAATTAAATTAATCCCTTACATAATCTCCAGGTACAGAAAGTTAAGCGTGAAAAATTATGTACTTTCTTATACGTATATGTTGTACTATCACAGAAGGTATTTCTCTGCCGACTGATGAGGATTCATTTAATTTTTGGAAAAAAGAAACAGAATTTTATGTATATTAAATACTCATTGAAATATTGCTATTAAACATTGAGATTGTGTATGTTAAAAAAAAAATTGCAATAAAAATTAAATTTTAATACATACATGATCATATAAACTATTCTATTACAATTAAATAAAATTGGTAGATTGAAAAAATAAAGTATTTAGTACAGTCTATTACTTCATCTTACATCACAAGTTTTCAGATGTAAGCAAAATTGATAAATAGATTTTTCTTATTTAACTTTAGGTTTTTACATTTCTTAGAAACAAAAATTAACTATTATCATAGCGTATACCTTGCACTAAATTAATTATCAGGTGAATTCCTTTCAAACAGCAGAGAAGGACCATCTCTCTAGTAGTATAAAAAAGTATGTAACTTTCTTCTTGATTTTCGAAACCTTGTGATACAATCACAAAATAATTTCATTCAAAGATAAATAAATGTTACAAAGGAAAGAAGTGTATCGATACTGGCAAGGGCAGCAGAATCAAAAACTTTGCAATCTTTATCGACATACGCATTCAAACGATCTCTTTCTTTTATATTTTTATCTTAGAATACGATTTACTATCTTGTTTATACGATAAAAATGTTCAATGTCACGATTTAGTCACGCTTTCACTCTTTATCTTTTTTTTTTATTCTTTTTTTAAACTTTTGTCTCCCTTCATCATCATTATTTTATTAATTTTTTTTTTGTTTGGTTTTTATATTTTTTTGTTTTTTTTTTTATTTTTATTTTATTTTTTGTTTTTTTGCATGTTTTTAAGAGTGACAAACTTACACAGTGGGCAGTGGCTGGTGGTACGAGTAGTCTTTGCGTTTCAGGTGGCTCTGTAGGGCCCTTGATGTGGCTGTGCTGCTGGCTGACCGTAACGCAGGTCAAGTGCAGACAAAACCTTCTTGGGCTACGGCCGGTGCTGTTGCAGCTGCGGGTGCTTTGTTTGCTGCTGCTGCTGCTGCTGCTGCTACTGCTGCTGCTGCTACTGCCGCTGCCGCAGATGGGCTCACGTCCTGTAAATTAAGAGGAAGCTGCAACCACGTATTGCTAGGCATTTGGATGCAGGATCGCATCGATAAATTTGACTGTTTTAACTAGTGAATATAGTTATATAAAAATGTGTATTATGAATATTGTAAAATATTACTTTAGATATAAGCATTACTTTAATGTATCTACAAAGCCTTTTTTTAAAATATAACTTTTCTTTAAGAAACTTATTTTTAATACGATGGATTATTCTAATCGGTAAAATCGTTTTTATAAACTCGTACGTGTCTAATTTTAATGCATACTAAAATTGAGGAATACAAAGCTTTGCTGCAAAACAAAGCTCCGAGTCGATACTAAAACTTGTAAATGTTAATCTTAAAACACTATTAGAAGAAGTCGCAAAAATTAATAGTCAAATGAGAAATCACTATAAAGATTGTAATTTCCCATGGATATGAAAAGTGGCAGTAATTACCATTACATAATTATGACAATAAAAATACATTTATCAACAAGAAGAAGACTAATAATTTCTCTGAATGATTCGTGAGGGCAGTAACAAGAGTCATGTTAAAAAAAGTAGAAGAGATCTCTAAACATTTATTAATTTTGGAACTTTAAAAAATTTTTCAAAAAATTTTTTTTAGAATTTTTCTGAATTTTTATCTGAGATTTCAGTTGAGGTTTATAAATAGGGTAAGAACAGTCTTCATCACTTGATAGATTTTTAAGTGATAAAAGTAACAGCGTGAATACAACAAAAAAAAATGGAGCTTATAACCTAGTAAAATCAAAAATTGCAGGACAAAGAAGAAGAGGAAGAATAACAGGTGATATATGAAGAATTGCATAAAAGGATTGTCAATTCTAAAAAAATATTGGTTTTTGATAACAAGAAAAGCTGCAGAAGCTCTTTGATTTCTTGAATATACTGGGCAAGAAACTGATTTAAATAATGAGCTTTGCAAGCTGTTCTGTATTGTAAAATGAAGTTTGGCTTTGAAAAAGAATATGAATATGTCTACTATGTATGTTCTTATCTTTTGAGACTTTCATAAGTAAAATTAAAATTAACATATACCTATTCTTAATTATTTAGTTAGAAAATTCATTTATTTTATCAACAAAGTTTTAGATTGAATTTTTAGTAAAAGCTTGTGTCTTCAAAATAAATTGTAAGTTATTATTCATTTTATAGAATGCATTTGTAAAAGATTGTAAAACTAAATCTTGTAATTTATACAAACGACGATTCTGTTAAATATGTTAAATAAAATGTGAAAAAATTAAGTTTTAACAGAATGAATGTTGTGAAATGTACAGAATTGCTTCAAAGATTAAGTAGCTATTGATAATGATTTTATACATATATATTATCAATGATCTAAACAATATAGAGCTACTTTCCTTAATAATACATTATTGATATATAATAGCCAGATTTTTATTCATAATAGGTAGCTAAAAAAGTAATGTGTTACTTTATATCTTTTACTTATAATTATTGATGTTTTGTTTTATTATTTGTTTTTTAATTCTGTTTCGTATCTATAAAAAGATTTTTTGAAATTACATATATGTCTACTATATTATCATCTTTCATATTGTAGCAATATTTAAAACTTCTTTACGTTAAGTTCTACTTGTTAACTTTTACTATATTATATATTTATATATTTCATTACATTGTGGTGAGTCTAGATTTGAATTTAAAGAAAAAGATAAATCTCTCTTTCAAAAAAGATAAGTTTTTAAGACGCACTAATGTATCTTTAGACAAATAGCAATTTAGGCTGCATTTGCTCGTCTCAAGCCCTTATAACTAGATTATTATTTAAAATTAGGCTATGCCTAAATACCTATTTGAAGGAAAAAAACGATGATACTCTAAAGTACAAGAATTTTTACTTATTCAGCAATTAGCTATATGAATAAAACAAATGTATTTTGTCATTGCCATTAAAACTTGTCTATGTCATTATCTTTACGACTTAGCTACCTATTCATTCTCCTAAACAATTCACTAAAGCCATGAAAATAAGAGTGAATATCAGAATATTTGTAAATATAAGAATTAATAAAAAATTTCAAAATTAAAAATATAAAAATTTCATTGGTATGAGTTATAAATAAAAACTTTTACAAAAATTATTTAATGATTTTTTTAAATTTTTAAATTGTTTCTATTTAACTGACTATTTTAAAATAGTATATTATTTACGTTACTACATGACTTTTAATTAATGATTTTGATAATAATAAGCATATGATTTAGATACATGAAAAATGAATGGATTATTAAGCTGTTGTTAGAAAAATATGTAATTGCGAGGTTTAATATTTCATTAAAAATTTTCTTAATGAATTTTAAAACTAAAGTTAGTGATACGTCGATTCTTTAAATATGTAATGCCTTACGTCAGCAGAAGTAGAGTTTTGCTTATACTCCTCTAAGCTGAATCCTGAATTACTATCGTCTCCGCAAGATTGAACGACCACAGAGTCATCGTCTTTCTAAAAATTTAACTTTCTATTATAATTATAATGATGGGAATTATTTTAAGAGTGTACAAAGTTTGAAAGACACGATGAATAATAAAAAAAAAAATGTTTGTAATGGGAATAAATAAATGAGTATATATGATCCTTAATATATTTTCTTATTTGTTATAAATCAAATTGATATAAATCAATTTTTAGGTACAATGTATTATTTTATAAAAAGTAATTAATGTAAATAAATTTATTACAAAAAAAATTTTCAATTCCTAATTTAAAAACAAACGTTAATATTTTGTTTTTAGTCTATTTTGTTGTTAAATAAAATTATCTGTATTAGTCATCCCAACAGTAAAACTTAATATTGGAACTTTTTTGTAAAAATGTTAAGGTTAACAATAAAAGTTTAGTAGTATTAAAAGTCATGTAGTATCGCAAAGACAATGCCACAAGGAGTCATTTTCCTTTCAAATAAGTGTTATGAAATAAATTAAAAAATTACCTGAGCCACATTTTGTTGTTTTTGCTGTTCCATTTCCTGCGTCTTTCGCTTTTTATCGTTGTTATCAAGATTTTGATCTGATTTTCGTTTTCTACCAGCTTGATCGTGTTGATTTCTAGGAGAAACACCACCATTGCCGCTGATATTTCCGTTCCGTTGAGTACTACTTGAAGTCTGTTTAAAACAATTTATTAGTAAAGTGATAAATATTTATCTTTTTGAATAATTCCAAAAGAAATATACATTACCTTTCGTTCTCTTTTAATAAGAGAAGGTGATATATAATTGGCTAGGTCTCTCTTTTTAACGTGTCTAGCTTCTATTGTCATACCAGGTTTGAAAACTTTTATTTGTTCTGCTTGTCTTTCAGCTAAAAGTCATATTTATTGATATTTTTATATTTACTATTTTTAAAAAGTAGTCTTTTATCAAAAATGTATAAAACTTTTCAATTATAATATTTAGAAAATTTTATCAATTTATTGTGTAATAAAAAATAAATACTTACTAGTTTCAACAAAAGATTTTATATCGTAAGTAAGATCAACATTTAAATGTTCTCCCTTCTTAAAAGTTAAACCTATAAACCACATGGAAACGTGTTTTCCAGGTTCTGGTGTTAATGGTGGAAATGCTTCTGGATTAATGTGTGCCAATGTAATGTGTGGATTTCTCTCTAATGTACCTGTTATTAAGGACATAAATTAATTTAATGAGAATTTGTATTTTTATTTTTATTGAATATATACATAAGCTAAGAAAACTTCAAAATTTTTATTAAAAAAAAAAAATGTATTTTAAAATAAATTTTACATTTTTTAATGATTCTTAGAAAAGAAAATTAAATCAATAAATAATTATGCTAACTATATTTAGCTTTCTTTTATTTTATTTATTTTTTTTATAATTAGGCAATATTTATTTAAATGCCAAATAAAAGTCAAAAATGCCAAATAAAGTAAAAAAAAATGTTTAATTTAGTCTAAGTGTTAGCTTGGGGCAATTAAACTCAAAATTAAGAATAGGCAAGGTAAATAAAAAATAAAATTAAATGCAAAATGTACCTATTAAGTGACGTATTTTTGCCTCAACAAGTCCACACCATTCAAGTTGATCCTCTGCTGTTAAACTGCTGGCTAATAAGACAATATAGTGTTTATATTTTCCAAAGAAATTTGGCGGCTCGAACAATTTGTCCCAAGTGGCTTTGCCCATAATTATTTCCTCAGTCAAGGCTAAACCATGTTCAAATGCTTCCTGCATGATAGTTCTTGTTGACACCGATACATTGAATGTTGAATTTTGTTGTGGATATGCAGGTGTAATGATTGGCATTAAATGATAGCGATCAGCCATAGTGACCTATAACGCAAAAATTATTAATTCATCTCTGATCCATTTTTAATCTTATAAAAATTATTTTAACATTGCACAAAATATACTGTAATGAAAATATTTATTTTTAATTCATGAAAATGCAGAATAAAAATCGTTAAAGATGATTAAATATGACAATTTTTTTTTTTTCTCAAGATTTCCCCAAACATGTAAATTAATTACAGGCTTTTAAAAAAAGTTTAAAGCTTTAAAAAAAAAGATTAAAATATAAAAAAAATAAATAACTAATACACTTGTTGAATATTTAATTTAATAGTGTACTTACACGTGGATCCCAGACTGGAAAGCCTAAGTTAACATTTTCTGGGGATTTAAGTAAGACTGGCTGAGGCCATTTCCATTGAGAGAAAACTAAGAAAAATTTTTCAATTAGTGTAGCAGCCACAGCATTTGGATACAATTGACATGTTCTTGCAACTAACATTGCCCATGAAACACCACCCAAATAACCTAACATATTACTGTAAATTCCATATTCTGTAATAAAAATAAATTTGTTACATTTAAAAATGTTAATGGTCATAAATTGATTTAAAATTTGTGTATTGCATAAATTCTTACTTTTTGCCCATAATTTAACAGCTCTTAGTGCCAATCTAAAATTTTCTATATTAGGAACTAAACGCAATATTTCATCTGTTACCCTACAGCCATTTAAACTTCTCACACACTTGGGATCAAGATTTTTTAAGAGCATGTCATCTCGAAGATCCTGTTAAATAATAAAATTTTTTAATTTTTTTAAGTATTTAATAATTTGAAATATAATTTAGGAAAAATATTAAATTTACCATAGTATCTGGAACTTCTTTTAAAGCTAACTTTGCAAACAGCATATCAATCTCAATGCCATCAAAATTCATTTTTATAACAGGTACAAATGCTTCTTCAACTGCTCTTAAATCTGTTACTTCTTTTTGGGTTTTTAATAAATCAAAAAATGATGTAAAATAATCACTTCTGTTAATATGCCGTGGAACAACGCACAAAGCATCTATATCAGCTCCTTTGTGATGAACACCTAATCTATATGATCCAAATGTGTATATTTTACCTCCTACTTGATCAGCTACACTTGGGGGCATATTTCTTGCTATACTTGTTTCTTTTATCCATTGTTTAACTAAAGTATTTAATTTACTATAAAAGAGAAATTAAAAAAATTTATTAGTATAATTTGTAAAAAATTTTTAAAAATATCAAACTACATTAAAAAAAGAAATAAATATATAAAATGTTACACGAGTAAATAATTTGTATAAAATGTATAAAAATATTTAAAAGAATATAATTTTGTTTTTTTTATACATAAAAAGTTGAACACAACAAAATAAATAATCAGGATCAACTTTTAAATTATAAATATGTAATAAAAATTGAGAATTCTTTTTAATTTTAAATTTATGGTACCTTAAGATTTCCATTCTGTGATTAAGTTCTTCTTCCGATTCAAAAACATTGTATGGCTTTAGAGCTTCTTTAAGCTCATTTGTTCTAGTGAGATCGCTGGGCTTTGGCTCTGCTACACTTATAGCAGATGTCATACCCAGAGTCCGCAAATTTTGGTTGCTTGAATTGCTACTGTTTGAATTATTCGATTGTGATGACCACATTTTGACGATTACTTTTTTTACTCTAAAATGTACAGAAGTAGAAAATTAATACAAAAATAAATAATTTTTCCAATGAAATAATACAAAAAATATTTTGGTTTTAAAGAAACATTTAAAAAATATAATGGTTAAGCAAGTTAAAATGTATTTTTAAAAGTTTTCAAATATTAAAGGTTAATGCATGCATATCAATAATGATTACATCTGTAAATTGTAGTATAATTCTATTAACCTCATATTTAGAATCAAAGTTTAAGAGTAAAAATAATTTTTATACTTTCTTTTAAAACAATATAAATTTTTTTTTATGTTTCACTAATTTAAATTGTATGAGCATAATTAATATTTTAATTATTTACAATATTCAATCAAATATTAACACTTTAAAATAATAAAAATTTTGTTAATATATAACTTAACAGATAGTTATAAAATAATTTTAATTACATTCTTAGTTCTGATATTTGTATCTAACAATACTCGTATTTATAGGAAACAAAGTTCAACAGAAAGAAAAGAAAAAAGAAAGACCAGCACCAACATGCAAGCGTTATAGGTACTACAAAAAAGTATACACTTAGAAACTGAATCAGCTCCATAAGAATTAAAATTCAACAAGCACACATAAGAACAACTATCACACTTCCACTAAATTCCTCCAATTGCAAAAACAATGTAAGTAAAAATTAAAAAAATTTTGAAGTTTATTTAACCAGTTACGCGTTTAATATAATTTTATATCAACATTCATAGAGACTCAAAAAGAATTTTAAGAGAAAAAAAGAGAAAGAGCTACCTAACCACAAACGTATCACAGGTAGAAAACGCATCACAAACGCTTCTTTTAGAGAGCAGCATAAACGCAGTTTAATTCACACACAAAAAAAATAATAAAGCCAACAAGTTAAGCTAAGAAATATTAAAAACAAAAGTTTGTATACTCACAGATCGTAGGATGTGGAGAAAAATAAAAAAAAGTAATAACAACAAGTCGTCAAAAGTCGAGTGGCATGGTGAGAGCAAGAGTGAGAGAGAGCTATTTTAGCAGGTCAGCTCCGCAGCTAGCAGAGCCTGCGATGGCTCGGCAGCTAAGCGGGAACACGACGAAGAAAGAAAGAGATATATAGAGACCTATATATATATATATATATGTATATGCTGCAACAGCAGCAGCGGGCGGGCGGGCTTACTCGTCGAGAAAGGCTCTCCTCACTTTCTTTCTCTCTCGTTCTCTCTTTTTCTTCTTCTTCTTCTTCTTCCGTTTAACTGCTACTGCTGCTGCAGGTATCTATTTCATGAAGATGCGGACTCTATAGCTGCTCTTGCTCAATTATTATTATTGTAGAATATCCAGGTTCGGATTTCCATAGCCTGCGTTCACTCCTGAAGATGATGCTGGTGATGATGATGAACGTCGTGTACTTGTGTGTTCATACATATGCGTACAAGTTACACACTGTATTTATTGATGTATAAACTGCGCATTCGTATAATGAATCAGAACTTAATCTGTCTGTGTAAATAGCCTGTGCGTTCTGCGGTGTTGTGAAGGTTGTATATTAGGTGTATATAGGCGTATCTGACTAATCTACTCGGCAGCCACTTTATATGTTATAAGCTTCATGTGGTTTGATGCTTATTATTCTTAATATTTTGACCCAACGCCTCCTGACGCAGGTAGACACACATACGCATACGTATACGCTTAATTAAGGTAATGAAAAAAAAAGAGGAGAAAAGAAAAATACACGCAGTATACGGAAACACCTTTGTGTATATGATGTTGGTTATACACACGGCAAAGGCCAGGAAGGCCTGCCTTTTACAGCACAGCCGCGTATACGAAAAAACAGTCAATAGTTGTAGGTAGAAGATAAAAACAATTTATTTAGAGTAAACAACACAGCTGCATTGCACAAGAAAGACCACCACACCACGATGACGACGACGACGATAACGACGACAACATAGACTAAGAAGAAGAAGAATCACTTCCCCCTGCGCGTCGTAGCGCAGCGGCTACTATACCATATAGTAGTTCCCTACACGAACACGACACTGTAGACTGTGTAGTGTGTACTAACTCTCTCTCTCTCTCTCCCCCTCTCGCTCTATTCTATCTCGCTTTTCTCTTTCTATTCTATAAAACCTTTCATAATATAGGTATATTCTCTTTCTCTCTGTCTCGTATTCTTTCTTTTGTGTTCTATTTGACGTAGTAGCGTATATAGTCGTTCTTGAGAATAGATGGAAAAAGAAGAGGCCGTTATTTGACCGTCATTGTCGTCACGAGTTTCATGACATTTGACATTTACACAAACAGTCACACACACTATAATAAAAACGTAGCGCAAAAATTGTTTCGGATTTGAAATATTATTTTTCAAATATTTTCTATATGAACATTATTAAAAACTGAATTCAAGAGAACGAAATAAAAAATTATAGAAATAGATAACTGGGACTTGAAATACAACTCTTATTTATTGATTTTTATAATTTTTTTGTAATTCCGTAAAATTTAAAGCTTATATAGCTTTCATTTATTGCCAACTATACAATATCCCGTAAAATTTCAAATTTATAATGAACAACGTTATTTATTTATTGCACTGCTCATTATGACTTTGGCTTATAAACACTTGGTTAACCAAAATTTTAACAATTTTCAAATAAGTAGGTACAGGCGGAAAAAAAACCAGAAAGCTTTAGCTTCTCATTAAGCTTAAACATTTTAATTATGGAAGTTTTATCTTAACATAATTTAAAAATTTTCCCTAATTAATTTTAATATCCGTCTATATATAGGAGCTTTATATAATTATAATAACATTTTTTTTCGATTTTTGGTATTTTTTAGTTATCTTAGTTTTTCCGCGTACTAGTATTTTTAAATTATATTTGTAACAATGAGCTTATATTATAAACTTATATTCAAATCATACAAAAAAAATATACTTTTATTAAAAATTTGTTTTACGTGCTTATATCGACGGGTGAAAAGAATAGGAGCAGATAGAAAAAATTTGCGCGAAAAAAAAATTTTTAAAAAATTTTTCTGGAAGAAAAACACTTTGAACGAA
>JAPYZE010002568.1:0-17616 GCA_030522805.1 Leptomastidea abnormis
ATTTATATATATATATATATATATATATATATATATATATATATATATATATATATATATATATATATATATATAAATAAATACATTTTATATATACACATATGTAAGCAAATACATTATATATACTTACACGTTATTATAACAGCATCATCATTTAAATTTAAGTAATCATCACATCTGTATTAATTACATATTCTAATGCGAACTTTATACAAAAAAAAACCTGGCTAATACTTTTATACCGATGTTAAATGTCAAGAAATCAAATGAGATCTTGTATTAATAAACAGAGAAAAAAGAAGAAGAAAAAATAAAATAATACAGACTATCCTATAAATACATTGATACTTAATTGCGATCACCGTTTAATTATGTCTATAAGTGTATATTCAGCGTGCCAAGTTTTTATCAATTTATTAATAATTAGATAATATGAATTTCGACTCTAGGAGATTTTGTACTTCCAATGATTTTTCATATAAGTACCATTAGTTCGCTTGTTTTATATATAATTAATGAATGTTTATCTTTTCGTGTTATTGCTAATTGTTTTTTTATTCTAGCTAGGAAAATTTTGTTGTTACTAATGTAAAGATTGCTCAAATGTAAAGCTGGGTCTTGTTGATTGTTGAAAATTATTAAGTTGCTTGTGCATGTGATCATGCAATAATATTTGCTGTAATATATCATTATTATTATTATTATTATGATTATTATTAATACTTGCTTGACAAGTAATCGATAAGGCAATCACCTAGAGAGAAATTGAATATAATTCGCAGCGGCAAAGGCGTAAAATACATAATATTTCAAAACACTCGAAACCGCTGTAGATGCAATAGGAAAATGCATTCGATAAAAAAAATACATTCTGTACATACTGATAATAATAATAAAAATTATAAGAATATTTATAATTATAATGATAATTATAATAACGATAATATTTATAATTATGATAATTACGACAAGAACACTAATTATTAAACGCTCAAGTTAATCATATTTTTTCGACAATACTTATTGATATTTGTTTTTACTACTTAGTGATGACTCGAGTATTTAGCAAGAGATAATACGTTGAGAAGTGGCAAACAAATCAAATATCCTTTGTTATTAATATTTTATCTACAAATAAAATGAAATTTTTCAAACTTGTAATTGTATTTAATAATACTATGAATATATAATATGACATTGTGAACATTTATAAAAAAAAAAAAAAAAAAAAAAAAAAACTAACTGCGGTCCACGCAGCCGATGCATTTTTCTGACTTGGCGTGCCATCTACTAAGTATACATATAACACGAATGCTACTTTTGCGTTCAATTTTTGGCATGAATTTTTTCTCTGATTTATACGGAACTATATGTATGGATAACAGTTACCACTCCATGCGAAGACTTTTATCGAATCGATTGTAGGAAAGGTGCTGACAATAAAAATGAGTCCTTAAGCTGAGATTGGATTTTATTATTATTATTTATTTAACTTTAAATTAGATATTACAACTTTGGTATAAAAACAAAGTAATCACACTGCGTTATGAAAGAGAGTATGAGGAAATTCATTAGATTCTATTGTTTACAATGTATATGTGAACAAATCGAACGTGTGTTGTTGGGGACAGGGTAAAGGGGAGCAAGAGTAATCTTATTAATCGAGCTTTATAATTTCATTATTTTCGCTCGAATAAACTATAATAATGTACAATTATAAGATAAGAATATTAACAATATAAAATAAACAAAATAAAAGTGTATTACTTAAAAAAAAAAAAAAAAGGAAAAAAATTAACAAATAACAAATACACATTCTCATGCAATAAGTGACTTCCGGTATAGCTGCGATGTCTTCGCGGGTTCGTTGGAGACTTACAAATAAATATATTTTCCGATACTCGTTTCCTTACTTCGTGCCAGTCGTATTATATATTTTTTTATTTATTTATTTACGTACATATTTAATGATAAGCGGCAGTTTTTTGCGTTTCATTTTTTTTTTTGTTTTTGGATAATAATTTTACCGATGATGCGCATACACGTATAATAGCTTAAGCGTTGTTATTACCACGGTGCATTCGTCCGATTGATATAATGGATATAATATTAGTGCAATTATCGTGAGTAAAAAAATTGAAAAATTGAAAAAAATAAAATAAAAAAGAAACGAGATTTTTGAGGTAAACGAGGGGAAAATCGCGAAGAAGCATTGTTCCGTACTCTCTCTCTCTCTTCCTTACACACGTGCATATACTCGACGTTTAAACGTTCATCACATTTTGATACTGACGTTGTCTTGCTTTACACACACACACACAAACTTTATTGCATTTGACAATAAAGATCTATTAATCGCAAAAAAATACACATTCACGCAAAAAGCCGCTTTATAGATATTTGTATTACACTTTTATCCTCCGTGACTTCCGTCCGAGCTAGTGATCCAGACAAACAGAGAGAGAGATTGGAAATTGCTACACATACTCATTACGTAATATATACGGTATTTTCGATTTTTCTTTTAGTTTTCACATATTTATTTTTACTTATAGCAGAAACCATTGTTTTTTTTACCCTTGAATTGTGTATAATAAAGAACAGCGTCTTATATTTTTCTGGATTTTTTTTGTTTTTTTTTTTGTTTTTTGTTTTTTGTTTTTTTTTTAATCTTTTTTTGTCTTATATATTTTTTGTTTCTTTTCATCTAACTGTAAACCTATGTCAATTAATTTTTCTTAGCTTACATATTACATGCATCATGTCGTTCATTTAAAGATTTCATTAATTACGTACTTATAATTTAAGTTAGTCTTAAAACTTCAATCGTTCTGCTGGCTATACTCGATTTCCACGTAATGCTAAAAGACGACAAATCACCGATACCTGCTTTAAACTAATGTTACCGCGATGCGAATAGATGAGATTTGATTATTCAGCCATGTGTATATATTCATATACAAGCAAGTGGAAGCGACGACTTCTCCGTCGACATCGAAGCGGCCAAGGTACTTGGCCAAAGGTATCATATAATATTATCTTTGTATTCTCTCACGAAAAATGAGTTTTATCGAAATAAGGATTTATTAATTAATGAAAAAATCGATCGTATGGGTAAGTAAAGTTCCCGGACGAAAGTAAGATATTGCCTTAAAAAAAGGGAAAAAGAAAATGATTTGACGCGGACTTGTCGAGATTGCAGCAGCAGCAGCAGCAGCAGCAATAGATTGGGCAGTGCAATAGATTTATATATAATTTTTTTTTTTATCGCTGGATTCAATCGACATAGGTAAAAACAGAGCTGCATTCTTATAGCGTTCTGGGCTTTGCTTTCGGTGATTAAAAGCATGGCACACACGAAGAAACGATAATGAATCGATAAATTACAACACCTACATACGAGATATATATATATCGTAATATATACTCATACACGATTTAGAAGTTTATCATTATTATAATAATTATTATTATTATTACTATTATTATTATTATCATGAAAACAAACTATGAGACTCGTACCATAACATCCGTGTCCGCGAGTGATTCTCCTTCGCTACGCCCCCGTACCCTCCTCCCTCCCCTTTTTTTTAATCATTCTCTTATCATCTTTTATCTATCCACACTCGACGAGCCCTGCTCTCCGCTACAGCCACTGATTGTATACTCATAATATATATGTATGCTTCTCACTCCCTTTTATTTCAGCCGATCGTCGCACGGAAGTCGCTAACCCGCCGCGGACGGAGTATATGTATATGGTACTCGCTCGCGACCACCTGCCCGTCTTCTTATACACCTAGCTACGTAAATTTATTAATCCATAGTTATTTATTCATTTATTTGTTTATTTATTTATTATTCTCTACCGTCAGCAGCTTACGGGCTAATGCGTCATTAAATTATATACGCGCATCATTATCATCATCATCATCATCATAATCGTTATCATCGTCACTGTCATTCTCGTCTTCGTCGTTACTTTCTTCTTTCGTGCTTTCCATTATTTATTTTTTTATTTTTTTTTTTATTTTCCCTGAATTATATTTCCGCTTCAGCCCCGATCGACAATGATGCTCCCTTAATTATTTACTCCGAATGTATATATTTATATGTATCTTATGTATATCACGCAGCAGCGCATAATTGTGCTTACTTTTCTCTTTCTTCTCTTTCATCGATAATAATTCGTCTTGTCGTCACTCCTCCATCCCAATCCTGCGCATCGCTGGGAAACACGATTTTTTCTTCGTATCCATCAATCGGCACAACCATCTTTATTTATTTATTTATTTATTTTTCTTTTTGAAATTATCTTTCTTTTTTTTCCACCTCTCTCTCTTCTCTCTTTTGCGTTGTAATGAAACGGAAGCTGACGTACAGTTACGCGTTCGTGTACGTCTGAAAGCAAATAAAACATGCGACAAAAGAAAAAAAAAGAAACAAAAGTTTTTTTCTCGCCAGTCATCTGTCGTGAAAATGAAATGCAACTAAATGTTCATAAATGCTAGTACCTGGATCATCGCGATCGTTGTGTATGTGTGTGGGTGTATATGTATATATATCCATATAAATGCATATACATCAATTATTATTATTATGATTATTGCCAACTTGCAATAAAGCCACATTAAATTTAATCAACTCGCGCAGTACGTCTACGATCACGATTGGCATGCATTACGACTAAAACTGACGATATTACAAGGTATGTAAAAGTAACAAAATTAAAGGTAAAAAATAAATACATATATCATATAAGTATATGAAGATAATAGTAATAATAATAATAATAATAATAATATAGATATAATATAAGAGACGAATATAGAAATCGAATTAAGCGAAATGCAACGTTAACTATTCACACAGTCGAGAGTATACAATTTGTATGATACGATAGTTCACGATTGCCGACATCTCCGATCCGAATCTAATATCTCCCTTCTCCCCAAGTCCCTCCGATTCTCTCATTCTACTTAAATGCTATTATGTAACTCGCTTGATGGACTTCGTAATCCATACATCAGACGCATTGCTTATCGGTTTGAGACTAGCACAGCGAATTATCATCATTATTATTATTATTATTTTTTTCTTTCTTAATATAACACGGATTTTCAAGCAATTATTATTCGATTTTAACTGTCCCTCGTCTCTTCGCGCTTAAAATCAGTCATTAAAACAAAAGCTTTATTCTGGATTGCGTCATTGTCGTATTCGTCGTCTCAACGAGTCTCCTATATCCACCTTTTCCCCCTTTTGTGCTAGAACGGATTAATCGCTACTTTAAAAGCCGAGCTCAAATATTCAAATTCGTGGCGTAACACCTTTTTTTCTTTCTTTCTTTCTTTTATATGTATAGTATGTATATGTATATTTATATGTATATTTGTATATGTTGTAGGAGTAGTAGTAATAGTAGTAGTAGTAGTAGTAGTAGTTAATAGTAGTATAAGGAGGGGCTAATAATTGTGTGCGGACGTTAAGTTATAATTAGTCAGCCTTCTCTCGCTCAGTTGCTCTTCCTCTTCTTCCTCTTCTTTTTGTTCTCTCTGTTTGTTTTTGTTTGTTTACCATAAATTTGAAGGGATTAAAAAGACGTTGATAAAAAGTGGAAAAATTGGCAGTTAAGGAGAATCCGATGAGAAATCGAAGCTCGCCGATTATGATCGATCGGTCGATCGACTGGAGTCGTCGTCGGCTGTCTGTCGGGCAGTTTACAGATTACACTGCCACAGTATCGTAGGGTGCGAGGAGTCCTGTGTGGTTCCCGAGGCTGCCGCTTTGCTTGTCGTTTTCGTTTCTGTGGAAAATAAAGCACACGTACTCCCATTATTATCGGAACATCTTCATCTCACACTTTGTGCTCTCCCTTCGACGCTTCCGGATATTCGTTCGTTCTTTCGTTATTACACCCGCGTTACAAATTTCATCATTGTAACTCAACTATGGCCAATAAAACATGAAAAATTGCATCAAACAACTGACCCACACACACTTATCTTTTATTTCTTTTTCTTTCATTATTACACTCGCATGCTTTCCATTTTTTTTTAAATTATTTTAATGAACCAAAGGTGACTAATGAGACAATGTGGTGCATATGAGATTTACGCTTTTTACGAATAATAACCAAAGATAAACAACAAAAAATGATTGCGGCATGCCAATATTGGTGACAAAAATTCAACAAAACAAAGCAAAAAAGCCAACAAATTATCATGACGATGGCTGTCGTGGGTGCAGGTGTCGATTAAATTATACGTAATGAAATGATATGACATATGACTTACATGAGAATATGGTGAAAACCAATTATCGTTTATGATTCGTAATGTATGAAATGAGATTGATGTTAAAACGAGCTTTCTCTCTCTTTTTTTTTCGCCACAAGAAAGCCCTTCTTTTTTCGGTGTAACAATGAATGTTCTTTTGCCCTTTTACGCATTTTAGTCACAATTATTTAATCACAGACACATTGAATTAGTTAAAAACATTTTTACAAAACAGTTATTCGACAGTATACGTATATATAGCGCGATGCAAGCAAGCTCATTATATACTTGCCACCTATCACTTGTTTTTCTTTTTCATCAAATAAATTTCATCATTATTTACAATAAATACAGCATAATATTTTTCCAGAAATTTAACTTTTTTTAAAACATTTTCTTTAAAAACTAAATAGCTAACTGTAATAGCTTATATTATGCTGTATAAAATTATATTTGTTGAAAGTTACATACTTGTCCATTTCGATACGATATTATTTATAGATGTTAACTTTTGGAAACAAAAAAAAAAGACAATTTATACAAATTTACATTGACACGTTATTTTGCTATTAAATATTTGCCAAACATATTTTACATGTTTTTAAGAAGAAGAAAAAAAAAATTAATCAATTGAAACCGTGAATTTATTCGTGAGATGACTCGTTTAACTCAACAAGCTACTAACCTCTCAATGAGCTTGCGCATCTCCTCTGCAGCCTTTGCATCCTTGCCGCGAGAATTCGCTGGAATAATAAAATAAGAACACAAACCAATTGGTACACGACACAACTACAATATTTCATGCAACGCGACGAGTCAGGCTCGTCTACTTCCTGAAATGAAAATTGTTATTTTTCTAGTTCCATGCATGCCGAGATCCGCCGGACGTACATTTATTACTACTCTTATTTTTTCCGCCTGGTCAAATAAAAATATTGTATACGATCTTTTTTACAATATTGATATAAATTTAAAGCCTTTTATTAATTGCCAAAATTTTTTTAAATGTAAAACAATATTAAAAAAAAAAAATTAATTTTCCATTTTTTGCTATTGCACTTGCGATTTACGTAAAATAAGCATAACATAAGAAACTTAATCGTAATGATCAAATTTTACTTTTCAAACTTATCACACAAATAAAGAATTACATGCAGACTTTTTGAATAAATAAGCAGTTATGAATAAAATTAGCGGTTGCGATGAAAAAAAAAAACAAGCATTTTCAAAGCATGAAATTAAGCAAATTATGACGGTATTATATTTCGCAAAAATTTCGTCAAAATGATTTTTAGTAATTGTATTTTACCTTGGACATACTTATATGAAATCTAATATACTAAATTATAATTATATGTTTTAGACATATATTTTGTTTCTTACTTAAGAAATGTTATTAATTAAAGAAAAAAAGTGAGAAATTAAATTAAAATTGAAAGTTGCGCGTAAAAAATAGTAGGTATAAAAAAGTGTATGAATTATAAATTTGAAACTAAAATAAAATATAAAAAGATAAAGTAAAAAATGAACAAAAATATTTTAGAAAAGTAGGATCGTAAGTAAGAAACTAATATGATAAAAAAGAAGAGTATTTACGTTGAGTGTAGGTGTAATGAGTATTTGTTAAAGGAGAGAGAGAGAGCGAGGGCGGGTGGGAGCGAGCGTCGGGGAAGACTGACCGGAGTAGTTGCGTATCAGCTGATCGCGATCGTCCTGGTCGTTGATGTCGGTGCTCTCCTTGCTGTCGTTGAAGCTGGAGTTGTTCTGGTCGTGATTCCGGGGCGGCGGAGGCGGGGGCTCGGGCGAGTTGGAGACGGGCAGGTTGCGCAGCGAGCCTACGGACCTGCGGCCCACGGAGCCCCGGGAGCCGTAGTGATCGTACGGCGCCCCGTACTGCCCGTACTGCGAGCCGTACTGGTCCTCCTCGGGCGCGCAGTTGGCCGGGTCGTCGTACTCCGGCGTGAAGATGTTGGTGTTGCCGCCCTGGGAGGGGACGCGCGAGTACCGGGTCCCGTTCTGCCGAGGCTGCAATGTTGCAACGAGCGATTCACGACGCGTCAGAGACATATACACACGAAAACATATAGTTCTCGTCCTGATATGTTATAGCGAGTAGTGATTGATGTTGTTTGCGGGCGTACCATGGACTGGGAGCCGGACCGGCTGTGCGCGGACGAGTTAGCCGGGTGCCCGACCGCCGGGCCCATCGTTCCGGAGTGCCCGTTCACCGGGTGCGGGAAGGTCTGGAACTGCATCGCCTTGCTCGGATCCATTTCCTCGCGGAAGCCCAGCAGATGGAACGTCGCGTATGGACAAATTTCGTCTTCCATACCTGCGTCACAATCGTTGGTAGTTTTTTTTCTTCTTTTAGTAAGCAATCTCTCCATGTATTATTAATTATTATTATTTTTTTTTTCATCATTTCAATAGATCTTACGTATAATAAACCAAGTGCAAATTGATTAAAATTGTTATTTTATCACATTAAATCGATTGGTTAATATTGTAAAACGTTGAAATATATATGTATAAATACAAATGTGTATTACAATAAATTATGAGCATATTAATTAAAATAAAAAATGCTCCTGGGTTTTTTTTCGTTGTATGCAAGTCAGCAATAAAATCCATATAAACACGGTGTTAGCGTATGAGATGAGAAAAAAGTGAAAGCTTATTTAAACTGAGAAAACTGAAAGAAGAAAAAAAAAATCGAAACAAAGGGACAGATGCTAATGAATATACAAGGCGTATGGAGATGTACACACATAGAGAGGAGCGCATGCAATCGTTACGTGCAAAGGTGGAAGAATAAGGGGAGCGAGCCAACGTCCTTATAATATACCTATTAGCTCTCAAGTAATGTACAATAACATAGAATAAAGAACTTACAGTTTTGTTACAGCACACAGATCTCCTATGAGCATTTTATCGACTAGATATATTGGATAATATTAAATAAATTCCGACTGCGGTTGTTAGTAGGAGTTGTAACGTTGAAAATCAATTGCGCGAGTGTTAGCTCGTTGCTGGTTAGTATATATGAATTAGCGTGCGAATTACATCGGAAGAAGTTTGTTAAAGCGCGATCGGTATCAGGTATCCCTCTTCCCCCTCTTCCTCTCAATTGCGATGTAGGTACATAACAAACCTCGATGCGCTAGCTGATCGCTGCTGGCGTGTGGCGGCGGCGGGGGACACCTCCTGGTCGGGGCATAGTGGCTCAGCTCTTCGTACATGTGCCGCCTCGGGTCCCAAGTCGCGTGGTAATGACTCTTTACCGAGTTGTGCCTACCTGTTAAACACAAGCTACAACTTCCGCTCTCTTTCTCTCTCGCACTTTCTTTCGTTCGAAAGCTTTATTTTGCCCTTACAACCCCTTACTTTATGTACACCTATATACTCACCCACCCCTCCTCTCATACACGTGTTACATTACCCGCGATGACACTATATAGCATTTTTTCAACAACTCCTTGTATCAAGTATTTACCTTTTCCCGGATCGTTTTTTTTTCTTTCTATTTTATGATGTTCCGCAAAGCAACGCTGAATTGCGCAGGAACGGAGACATTAACTGATCACATTAATGCATGCTTAATTTTTATACGATATCTTTTTACAAATGTACATACCTACTACTCTATTTGTTAAATTGAAAAATACGTTGCATTTAAAATAAATTTTCAATCATGAAATAACGATGAGTTGAAAGATTTTATGAATAAAAGTGACGAGGACTTGTGCAAAAGCAAAATGATAAGATTTTATAAAATACGAACGAAAAACAGTGGATATTAAATAATAACAAATGATGATTAACATCTAAAAACTTTAAAGAAAGGGGTGGATGTTCCAAGTCTGTATGAAGTTGTATGAGAAAGAATGTATAAACTTGAACTTTAATTATGTATTCTCGAGAGACGTTAAAATATGTATCATCTGACTACTCGGGGTACGAGTGGCATCAATTGAATTTACATTGAAATTTCATCGAAAAGATGAATCATGCTAATATGACAAATTACGTACTCTCAATGTCCAGCGTTTTTTTTTTCTTCCAAAAATTATTCAAATTTAACTTACTTATTACTGTTCCTCGTTTGATGCGATCGCACGTGTTATAATTCGACCCTGGCACAGGTGGTAATTTACGGTTTGGAGGCGCAATGTAGCCCAATTCATCTCGAAGATCCGGTCTTCTCTTATCCAAGGTAGCTCCAACTACTCCAGTTTGTTGATATACTACATCGTCTACAAACATTTTACAGTCAACTTAAAATTTGAGCGATTATTGATTATTTATTTATATAATCATTATTATTAAAAAATCAAATAAATCAATAAGAACATGTTTAATTTCATAATTGAAAATATAAATCAATATGAGTCGAGAAAAACAATTGTTTGGATGATTTATGAATGAATATAGTTTTCAAAATAATAATGATTGACAATTATAATCAAAGGAAAAAACGAAAGAAATATTGAGAAGGAGTATATGTAACAGAGAAGGATAATTGTATCCATTTAGACAAATAATTGTTTTACATTGTCCTTCATAATATTTTTCATCGGAAGAAGAAATGCCGCGGAGCCTTGTTTGCTCGGGTCCACCAGTTTTTCTAGACAAAGCAACGCAGATGACTACGATTCCGACAATGATAACGACAACAGTCGCTCCAACTGGCACGATAACGTTGATATCGAGCCACATGGGGAGCCACGGGAACAGCCTTCTCACGTCCCCGTCGTGGGTGAAATCCTTCTCAGCGTCGGAGCCGCCGCTCAGTATGGGCGGCGCGATCGTGCCTGGGCGATGCGACGGGAAAAGAGAAAGAAAAAATAGCACTGTAAAGCAACGGTATTTACGCACCTTTCTCGTCGTCGTGATCCTTGCCCTTGAGGACACAGATCACGATAACGGCTACGATAATGACGAGCACGGCCGCAACAACCGGCACCACCAGATTCAAATTGGCCATGAATATTTTCATGGGGTCGTCGCTGCTGTCGCCGGCGTTTATGTCCGGGAGCTCGCGGGCCGGCGCAATGGTGCCTAGAACAGAACAGCCGAGCTGTACAGATATATTTACCGCGAGCGTCTGCGTGCCGCTATAATATGTCGTATTACAACAAGTGCGCCTTGAGAGCTTTAAAGTCTCAAGTATTTGTGCCACCATTGTCACCGACCGCGCGTGTTTTGAGTTTCTTTGTGTGTGTGCGCGCGCGCGCTTTAGTTGGTTGTGATCGAGTACTTACTGCCGGTTATGGTGAGGGTGGCGAACTCGTATTCGGCCACCGCGAAGCCGGCGTTGTTGTGTGCGGTTACCCGCAGGTGGTACCAGCTCGCCGGGTCCAGATCCATCACTACAAAGTTGCCGCCTGGCTTAACGTTGTTCGACACTTGGTTCCATTCTTGCTGGTGCCTAAAATTTTAACAAGTTTTCAAGTTACCATTTATTTACCTTATTCTAGGATACTTTTTTATTATATTATTTTTTTGTCTTTTATTTCATTCGAAATTCGTAAAAACGTAATCAAATGCTAAACGTAGTTCATCGAAAACGTACTTCTTCTTGTGCTCGACGACGAAATAAAGCATGGGGCAGCCTCCGTCGGACCAAGCATGGAGATGAAGTGTTATACTCTTAGTTGATACTTCGATAAATCTTGATGCCTCCGGAATTATCGGTTTTGATCCTTTCGTGCGCGTATTAAGAATGTCAGATGGCTCTCCCATACCAATCCTACACAAACGTGAAAATTTGTTTCAGAATTTGTGAGAATATTACATGTTGATTTTGATAAAAATATATTGGTTTCAATTATTCTACTTACGCGTTGTATGCGGTCACGTAAATCTGATATCTAGATCCACACCAGAGGTTTTCTAATGTATATATTAAAGCAATCGAACTTATTTGTACGGTTTCCCAGTCTCCAAATTCTGGTTTATAATGAATGGTAAAGCCGTGAATAGGAGCGTTATCAGTCGGATGAGCTCGAAGCTTCATTGTTATAGAATTAGTTGTTGTAGCCGTCAATGACACTTGGGGTGAATGCGGTGGAGCTTAAAATCATAAAAAAAAATTACGATTAGTTAGAAAAGAAATTTTATATTTATAATAAATAAATAATAAATAATGATAACAATAATTCATCAATATTGTCAGCAGTGAATCAGGTATTTGAAATATTAGGTTTGTTACCGTGGACAACGAGTTGATGGGTAACCGAATCGCGTCCGAATGTATTTTCGACATAGCAAGAGTACTCTCCAGCATCGGTACGATCAACTTCCTTAATGAAAAGAGATCCTTCCGGTAGCTGTCGTAGACGATCGGTAGATGCTAGTTTTACTCCTCGTACTTTCCATGTAACTTCCGGTGCTGGTACGCCGACAGCCAGACAGGGCAATTTCACGTCCTCTTTATAAGTTGCTACGAACTTGTCGTCGAAAGAGGCGATTTTAGCTGGCACTAAAATAGGTACGTTTTGTCAATCAGACTTTTCCAGTTTAAATTTATCAAATGTTACGATTGCAGTGATGATCGATGGACGATGTAACTCTTACCGCTGGCGCTAGGTGCAAGGTTGACAATTTTCGAAGGCTGCCCTTCACCGATGTTCGTACTAGCCGTCACCCAAAAGTCGTAGCGGCGCTTTTCGTCCAATCCCGAGATCTCGTGAGTTAACTGATTGGGTGGCACTTTTTGACTGGTCGGCTGTTCCGTGTTATTGGCCTTTGTGTAAACCGTGTATTGCGAGATCACTCCGTTTGGCTGGGTCGGCGGACGCCAAGAAACCAAAATCGAGTCGGAAGACATGACTAGGGCCTTGATAGCAGTCGGGGCTTCGGGAGCTGAAAAGACATTCAATGTTTATGGCATACGTATGACTGTAAGTAAAGTGTTTTAATCGACGAAAGTTGACTTCAATTGATATCCAAGGTATAGGTATATCCATTACCATCTTGTTCAGTTTGGCAATGAATCGGAGGAGACTTGACGCCATCACCGCCCGAAGTAAACGCAAGGATCTGCATACTGTAGTTGGTGAACTTTTTAAGGCCGTGAAGAATAGTTTCGCTAGAGGAAGTAATTTTCGTGTCTTTGGTATTTTCATCGTGCCATGACTCGGAAGGTCCGTAAATAATCTGTAACACAAGATGTGTATTGTCCGGTTCAAGTTGGAAACAGCAATAGCAGCAATGTTATTTGGAAATTTGAAATGTTTTCAAAAAAAAAAAAAACCTTATAGCCAGTAATGACGCCATTAGCGGCGGCTAACGGGGGCGAAGACCAAGAAACGCGAATCGTCTGGGAAGTGAGAGTCGTGCAAGTGGTATCGTGAGGAGGCTGCTCGGGCACGCCTTCGGCGGTGTGCTGCCTCCTCTCCTCGCTCATCGGCCCGGAGCCGACCTTGTTGAAGGCCTGCACCACCACGCTGTACTGGGTGTAAGTCTTCAGATTCATTATTTGCAGGTGGTGCTCCTTGCCGTCTTCCTTGGAAAACTCAACGGTTTCGAACATGTAGGGCTTGTCGGAGGAGGCTAGCCTGTATCCCACGTAATAGCCGAGAATCTCTCCGTTCCAGTCGTCGCGTGGAGGTGGCTTCCACGAGACCTGTCATCATCATCATCATCATCATCATCATCATTATAACGTAAATTTAAATTGTCAACTTTTAATAAAAAAAAAAAAAATAAGATTATAAAGTGTTATAAATGAAAGAATGAAGATCCCTTACCTTGAGAGTGTGCTGATCCAGAGCGTCGACGCGCACGGAGCTGGGCGGGCCGGAGGGCGCCTCTTCGGCGGTGATGATGGTCACGGTGTCGGAAGGCTCGGAGTTGCCGATTTCGTTCTCCGCGACGATTCTCAGGTGGTAGGTGGTGGCGGGCTTGAGGTTGAAAACGCCGGCCACGTTCTGCTGGGAGCCCGGCACGACCACGCGATCGATGTCGGTTTCCCAAGAGCCCTTGCTGATCTTGTACTCGATGACGTAGCGCTTGATCGGGCTGTTACCGTCGTACGGAGCCGCCCAGGATAGTTGCACCGACCTACCGGACTTGTCCAGGACTTTCAAGCCGTACGGCACTTCCGGGACCTCTGCAAATTCCATTCAACAGACAGGCAAATTGTTATTGGCTCATTGTTATCGCGTCGTAATGTAACGTGGTTGCACAGTCGAGTGATCCAGCGAACAAGAGAGATCTACGGTCCATGCTCATAGTGCGCGCGCGCGCTCTACACACAAACCTTGAACGATCATGTTGATGCTGGTATCGTCGCTGCCGAAGGCGTTGGTGGCCACGCAGGTGAAGAGGGCAGAGTCGCTTCTTTCGGTCCTCTTGATGCTGAGGTCCGAGAGTACGCCGTTCGCCATGATCTCCTCCCTGATCGTGTAGCGCGAGTCGCTCTTCGGGTCCAATCGCTTGTTGTTCATGTTCCAGAGGATGCCGATCGGCTTCTCGCCCTGAGCCTCGCACTGGAGGACGGCCGGCTCTCCGCGGCGGGCGGTTTGGTTGCGCAGCTTTATCTCAAAGTGCGGCGGAGCTACGGAGTGCGTCGATAAACATATATATTTTCCGAAAGTGTTTTCTTTTCTTTTTCTTTCCTTTTTTTTTTTTTTTATTTAAAATCATGCATTTATATAAACCGAACTCGGCTTACCTTGCACGGATATGAGTATCACGGCAGAGAGTCCCGAGCCGATTCCATTGACGGCCTCGCACAGGTAGTAGCCCTCGTTTGTCTTTTGGATGTTGTTGATCATGAGGGTGCCGTCCTCGACGCTAATGTCGGGATTACTGAGCTTAAGATCGGTGTAATCGCCGGGAGTGTCCCCTTTTGTGTACAAAAATCATTCGTAATAATATAGTAAAAATAAAAAAATTGGTTTTTTAAAAATATTATCAAAGAGATCTTTCACTTGTGAAATCGATCTCTGTACGTAAAAATCGTCTGCAATCGTTGTTTAAAAAGAGTATTGCAATTTCATGTGGTATAAAATCCGTTTGAAATCAGTGAAATTTTTGAAATCGTTGAAATGAATTTTACGAGTGAATGAATTTTCCCGCGTGACTTTTATCCATCGATATAATTATGTGTAAGAGTCAAACGTACCAGCAGCCTTTTTCCATGTGACTTGAGGCTTGGGGAAGCCGTCCGCTTTGCATTCGACGCGTGCGTCTGAGCCTTGAGCAAATGCTTTATCGGTTGGCTCAAGGATCCAACGTGGGGGTACTGAAGCATCACGAGCAAAGTATCGATCAGTAAACGGTATTTTTTTTTTTCTTTAATTCTAATCCTTAAGCCATTCTATGCGTTATTTTCCAAGAGAGTCACATTGATTTTTATTTTTTTTTTTTTTTTTTTTTTTTTTTTTTTTTTTTTTTTTTTTTTTTTTTTTTTTTTTTTTTTTTTTTTTTTTTTTTTTTTTATTTTTTTTTTTTAATTGTATGAATAATTGAAATTTAGCCAATTCAAATTTAATTTTACGAGCAATATTACGAAGAATCTGATGTTAAATGACTGATTTTTGACTGCACACACCCACACATGTTAGAGTTAATTGATGATAAGTTTAAAAAGTGCATTTTATGATTGATTATTATCATCAGACTATTCGTATAAGAATATAACTCGATCAATTGCATGCTCTTAATGTTGGCTCTCTTGCAAATAAAATACTCCAGATATCGAGTCGGCACGTAAATTAAAATTTAATGAATTTTCTTATTTGTTTTCAATGGTTTTTAAAAATTATTGAAATTCGGTCGAGGCAAGAAAATAATTGAAATCGACTAAGTATATATGCAAAAAGTGCGCTCAATCTGAAGTATTTAAAAAACAAAGCTTGATATCTAAATAGATAGATATATAATGTAAGAGAGTATAATAGAGTGACTCGCATGGCTTATTGATAAATATCATCGTGTGACATGCAAAAATTAATGAGACCTTAAAGCGGCTAATCATGCTTTGGCCGCAAATGTTAAAAGCAACAACGACATGCGGGATGTCTAAGCTACAACAAAACCAAATAATGACAGGACTGTCGACGGGATATTGGATTTTTGAAGGAAGGAGAGCGAGAGAAAGAGAGAGAGAGAGAGAGAAAGGGAGGAGGGGGAGAGGAAGGATTCTGTTTCTTTTTGAGTGAATCGACTCCGCGTTTCAAATTTCAACAACGTATTGGTTGATTAAAGCGTTCAAGCGTCAAAATCAGCGACTTGTATTGAAGATTAACAGTCGGTTACTTTATCAATCGATGAATTTTTGGATATGAACTTGGATTCTCAGCTCAACAGTCATGTTGCTATAAATTCACTTGTTGCACGAGAAATTCCTGTTGAGCCGATCTTTCTGCAGAATGTGTGACGAAGCCAGATGTACACAAATATATGTATAAGATTGATGATCGAATTGGTAAACGAATGCCGATACATGGTGTGAAGATATTTTATAATTATTGAGCGATGTGTGTTTTAATTGTGCTCTGATATTATGTGGTTTCATGAGAGATATAAACATTTGCAATAATATACGATGACGACAAAGACGACGACGACGACGACGACGACGACGACGACGAGGATGACAAATTATTAATGACGTATTGCATGATCATTATGTATATGTATATTTTTTAAATAAGCTGACGAATAATATATAAAATACAACTACGATTTGCAGCTGCAGGTACGATCGGTAAATGGTCTATATATGTATGTACTACAAAGAGCTCGAGACATGAGGAATAATTATCGAACGCAATAATATGTAACATGAAAAATATATGCAATAAGCGTTCGGATATTTATAATATACGTTAATCGATGAAGCATCAAACGAATTTTCAGGCATTTTTTTTTCTTCCTCCAAAATTACTGATACATATTTTAAATGATACTCTTTATTTATTGTTAAAAAAAAAAATTTAATTTTATTCAATTCGCTTTTTAAACCAAAAAGTTATGCACTTGCAAAAAAAAGGAAAATTTTATAACATTAATTTTCACAGTCTTTTAGTTTATACAGTATGCTCATATTTTTAATAACATTTCATTGAAAAAAAAAACAAAAAATATACCAACGTCCATATCGGGCAAATAAAAAAAGTGAGTAAAAAAGAGAGAGAGAGAGCAGATAGAATAGTAGAGAATAGCGGAAGATAAAGACGAATCATAATATATAGTAATGATAAGCGGTACCTAAAATTATTTATTGTAATTTATATATATAGGTTTATATAATAAATGCATCATTCAATCATAGCAAGCGTCAACAATATGATAATATATATATATATATATATATATATATATATAT
>JAPYZE010002569.1:0-15726 GCA_030522805.1 Leptomastidea abnormis
GTTCGTCACCTACGCGCAGTCACGTGTCATGGTCGCGTACCCCTTTCCCCGCGACATCCTACGAGCTCGCGTTCATATTGGTGTGGGTGTATGTGTGAGTTTCTTCGCCGGCTGGCGCTTCTCCCCTCTCGTACCGCCGAGGTGCGGGCGCGGTTGCCAAATAGTGCGTTCTATACCGTTACAATAGATAAGGATGCGTTTTGCAAGAAAGTTTCTTGTATTTTAATAAGGGAGCTTGCTTTGGTTGCCGAAGAGTTTGATATTTTACTCTAGCTTACTGGCGTATTTTTGATCAAGTCCGATATTTTAGTGTCGAGAAGTAATGTAACTTTAGTAATTTCGCTATCTTTTTCGTCGCAGTTTTCTTTGCTATCAACGCATTGAATTTTTACTTCGCAAATTTCATCTTTATTTTCGGTTTCATAGCTTTCATCGTCTTCGCTTACGTATCCGTATTCTGTTTCGTCACACTCTTCGTCTTCATTCTCGGTTTCAATGTATTCATCTTCTTCCGAAATCTTCCAATACCAGTTTAATCTTTTCCTCAATATTTCTTGATCTTTAAAATCGATATATTTTATATCGATTATAATACCGACGCCAATAGTTTGGTCTAATACCCGAGATACGCGAGACTCTTGAAGAGGTAATTTACTTGAATATTTTCTAAAAAATCTTGAATATTATAGTCTTCCTGGTTTTTCAAGATCTTTCTTTAATTAAGTATTCAATAACCTGGCTATAAATGGAAAATGGATTTCCATCTCGGATCGGATCAACAAGATCTGAGGCTTCTTTTCTTTCTCCTACGATGCTTATTCGATTTTTTATTATTGTACAAGCAAAAAGTTATAGTTTGATTATGTGTGATACAAAAAATAAGCGTTCTACAATCAAAGCGATACCCTGAGAAAAAAGTTTTATATATATTACTGATTGAAGACAGTAAAATTTACTTATTTTTAGTTACTTGATAAATCAAGTAATTTTCACTCAAAAATCCAGTAACTTCTTTTATCTTACTTTTATGATAAATAAAATTTACTTGGTTGGTTGGTTTTTACTTTAAAATCCAAGTGAATTTCACTTAGGCGGCCAAGTAAAAATAACTTTATTGATAAGTAAAATTTACATAAGATGGTTTATTTGCCAGAAAAAGTAAATTTTACTCGAGTTTTCTGTAAACTATACAAAAATTTTCTCTCAGTGTAGAAAAACAATTTCTAATATTTTTTTTCGCGTCGACCTATGACAGTTCAGAAGGTATTCATTTTTATACTTATCTAGAATGCTTCTGTGTAGGAAATTTAGATATTTTACATACATTCATTACTGATTTTCGTCCAGATTTTCTGCTCTATATCGACGTCCCCTACGAAAAGTAACGAGATTCAAAAGCCCTAATGAACAGTAACGAGATTCAAACGCTTTGGCGAATTCTAACGAGATTTATGGAGCTCTGGCGAAATCTAACGAGATTCACGGAGCCCTGTCGAAATCTAACTAGATTCACGGAGCCCTGGCGAAATCTCACGAGATTCACGGAGCTATGGCGAATTCTAACGAGATTCGTGTTAAAAGTTTTTTTAATTCAAGTTCTACGATTATTTTTTAAAAATTATAACTCAAAATTTTTGGTATATCGACTTATTACATCACCTCGAACTCATATACGGGTTATTAGCCCCCAAATTTATCTTTTGCAGTACCCAGGGGGGTTGGAGAGGGGGGAATTAGGTCAAAAAAATTGAAAAAATTTTTTTGATATTTCGGTTTATTATACTACCTCACACTCATATACGGGTATTTAGCCCCAAAATTCAACTTTTGTGGTACCCAGGGGGTAGGGAGAGGGGGGAATTATATAAAAAAATTGAAAATTTTTTTTTTTTGATATTTCGGTTTGTTATACCACCCCAAACTCATATACGGGTATTTAGCCCCAAAATTTAACTGTTGCGGTACCCAGGGAAGGGGGGGTGTGGGGGGAATTAGATAAAAAAATTAAAAAAAAAATGTTCAATTTTTTATATAATTTTTCCCTCTCTCACCTTCCTGGGTACCGCGAAAGTTAAAATTGGGGCTAAATACCCGTATATGAGTTTGGGGTGGTGTAATAAGCCGAAATATTAAAAAAAAATTTTTTTCGATTTTTCTATATAATTCCCCCCTCCCCCACCCCCCTGGATACCGCAAAAGTTAAATTTTGGGGCTAAATACCGGTATATGAGTTTGGGGTGGTGTAATAAGCCGATATACCAAAATTTTTGAGTTATAATTTTCAAAAAATAATGGTAGAACTTATAATTAAAAAACTTTTAGTACGAATCTCGTTAGAATTCGCCATAGCTCCGTGAATCTCGTTACTTTTAGCCAAGGCTTAGTGAATCTCGTTAGATTTCGCCAGAGCTCCGTGAATCTCGTTAGAATTCGCCGAAGCGTTTGAATCTCGTTAGACTTCGCCAGGGCCCTCTGACTCTCGTTATTTTTCGTTAGGGCCTGAATCTCGTTACTTTTCGCAGGGGACGTCGATATATAGTTACGCAATGATAAAAATTTCTTTATTCCCGACTAGTCAATAATGGCTCTATTATTGACATAAAACAGCGAGTTTAATAACTCATTATGCCGTAAGTCCAAAGTGTCTTTATGTACCTACGGATATAAGAATTACGTCCCGAAAGAGATTAAGTCATTTTACGTCCTTGTACAAACAAATTTTATAAGCAAAAAGCTATTACTGGCTGGTCGGGAATAAAATAGCGTATGTACCTCGGGCAAAATGGTCTATTATGCCCTTGAATGATTTACGGCCTTTGCTTTACTTTTGCAGTAAACTTCATTCTTGGGCATCATTGCCTCTTGGTAAATTAATACTATTTTTTTAATTAATCGTTATAAATAATGAAAAGTGATTCTTCGTTTTCATCATTTAGTTGTTTTGCTATTACGTACTTGTAGAAGTCTCTTTCAATAACAACTTTTAAAAGACATGAACTGATAGTTGCTCAAAGTAATTTCATTTCTTTTAGTTTTTATTATTCTTAAAAAGAATTTTAAACTTTTTATTTTATTGACATTTGTTTTTATCCACTTCATTAATGTTATTTCATTTTATACTGACAAGGACAGAGGCAGGTATTCAATAATGGATTTTGATAAGACTTGGTATGCTAATTTGTCCTTGTGGTATAAGATTAAAAAATACGAAGTCTTGAGGACAAACGCTATTTTATTTATAAGCACTCTATCATTAAAGTTTACAAATTTACCATTATTTTATAATAAAGATTACATTCATAAATATAAGTTATTAATTTTTTTTAATCGCATAATCGCATAAGACTTACTTTTTAATTTCCAACTAAGGCAATAATATTTAATAATATAAAAGTTTCTTGTAATGTAAAATATTGTTTTATTTTGTTAAATTGATTATTGTTTATAACAAAAATACTTTTTAGTAAAAAACAAATAAAATTAAAATAAATCGTCATACCGCACCGGAAATTACACATATTCAATTGCCAATACTATACATTACCATAAAAAAAATAGAAATACATTCACAGGTTCAATTACAAGTCTCTAAATTACAATTTAAAAAAAAATATTAATGATTTCAGCGAAAGGGATAATTTTTTTTAGAATGGCTTATATACGTAGACACCTATGTAACGTAGAGTATAAATATATTCTAATGTAGGTTTTTTCTTTTCCAGATTACAATTAATCCCAACTAAATAACATAAATAACTGTCTATTACATCTACTTATTTAAAGACTATTATTTAATTTTTCTTAAGAGTTCATACAGTTGCACCCTATTTAATTAAAAATAATTAATAAAAAATATAGTACATTTAATAATTCTAATAATATGCCAAAATACGTAAAAAATTGGGAAAAAGATAAAACTAGTGAAAGAAGCTATTTGCCTTATATGCGAAGAGACTGTATATCCTGGGAAAACTAGTATGATTAAACACTTTTCTAGCGAGAAGCATCTAAAAAATAAAAGTGATATTTATGTAATATACCGATGGATATCGAAGAAGCGGATGAACTACGGGAATCATCAAATACGACGGAAAATGAATTGTCAAATGATATGTACAACGTTTATGTTAACAATTTCGAACCTGTTCGCGAAGGAAGAGTAAATTGCATAAATTGCGACATGGAATTAGGCTCCACGAAAGGTGTGTTAGATAAACATTTGAAATCTAAAGAACACAATGTTAGTAATAAAGTACTGGAAATGAAAATTTACTGTTTTAATCAACGAAGCAACTGATATCTCAGTTTCTAAGTGCCTATGCATAAATGATCGATATTGTAACAGCGAAGGAATGATATGTGAATCTTTGTAGGAGATAGTGCAGGTTTTAAGGGGTAATGAATATACAATCGCTGATGCAGAAACGTTGTACAATTCGATAATTGAAACATTTGAAGCATATCAGATTCCATTAAAAAATTTGATAGGATTTTGTTCTGACACCTGCAATACGATGATGGGGTCAACAAATTTTGTCGCTGAAAAATTAAAATCAAAAGTACATAATATTGAAATAATAAAATGCGATTGCCACATAGAACATTTATGTGCGCAAAATGCAGCAGCATTAATTCCACTAGATGATTTAATTAACAAAATCTATAATTACATACATAAAAGTCCTAAAAAAATGCACCGGTTCAAGGTTCTACAAGGAAAACTTGGTCTAAAAAATTTAAATCCTTCGAGACAAAATAACGTACGATGGCTTAGCATGTACGACTACATTCGCCAAATGTTACGCAGGTGGACAGCATTAACAACTTTTTTTGAAAGTGAAACTTTGATAACAGATAGATCAAACCAATCAAATGAAGCAGCTAATGTTATATATGAAGCATTGAATGATAAGGTAGTACAGGCATATTACATATTCTTCGAAGAATATTTTGGTAAATTTGCAATAGTCAATGAAATATTACAAAGTGTACAAAAAATTGTACCAGAATCGCATGACAAAATGTCGCAATTATACGTAGATATACTACAAATGTACATATGAAAGATGTATACATTAAAGAAACATCTTTTAAAAATGTAAATCCAGAAGATGTCAATAATTTTAAGAAATTATCTGATATAGATGTTGGTGATAAGGCAAAGAAATTCATGGAACAAAACAAATTTGACGAAAAATGCATAGAAGATTTGAAAATAAAATGCAAGAGTTCTATGATTGAAGCTTGTAAGAAATTGAATGCAAGATCTAACTTTTCAAAAAGTAAATTTTATGAGTTAAGATGTTTTAATCAAAATAATGCATTGAGTAAGACTTTTCACGAAGAATATCCAAATTTAAACATTATAATGAAATCTTTTTCATCATCAGTAGAATCCCCTGAAATCGCAGATTAAATTAATGAGGAATGGAATATTTTAATTGAATATGAATTCGACGAAGAATTTATTGGATCTAAAATTGATAAGTTTTGGTTTTCTCTCGGTAATGTTGTTGACGAAGGCCGAGCTTTTTTATTCAAAAACATTTCCGAGTTTGCGTTAAATTTGCTTTTATTGCCAAACTCAAATGCGTGTTCTGAAAGAGTATGGAGCAAGTATAAATTAATAAAAACTGATAAAAGGAATAGTTTGAGTTTTAAATCTACGGAAGACGGGTCACGACATCTCGTTGCAGTGCGAAAAAGTTGACAACTCGTACATAAAAACGAGTGCGCGGACATAAAAACGTGTACGCGGACTTTTGAACGAGTTTGTTAGCAGATGAGCGAGAGGCTTAGCGCGACCATTCAAGAGTTAACAAAAGTATTAATAGTATTTTTTACTGTGGGAACACTGGTAAATGGTTATTAGAGAGCTCATAAAAAAGCTAAAAAAGCGTGAGCATTGGCGCAACCATTTTTATTTTTTGATCAATCTCGAAAAAGTTTGAATAGGTTAAAAACGCCATTTTGTCAACAAAGGTTTGCTATAAGTTTTCTATTTTTCTTAAAGCATATGTGTATTATGTCATTGCTAATATTTTATTTAAAATATAGTATTGTGATTGCTAACCAGGAGGCATATGTTCCTTAATATTATATTAATTAAAAAGATAAAAATCAACACAAGAAAAGTTATGTGTTATCCTTAAATTGTTGGCAAAGAAAGTTGAAGAGGCAAGTTTTAGTTTAGATCTTGTTGTCTACATGTATATTATTATTAGCTTTTTCAATACGAATAAAAAAAAGACTTTATATTTTAATTTAGATGGCGTATAAAATTGTAATTAATTCTCCTGCGGAGAGAATATCATTTGATATTGGAAAAGACAACACGCTACCCTTACAGTGCTTAAAGGAATATTTCCCAAAAGCTAACGGCTTGATCTATAAAGAAGATAATAGTATACAAGGTCTCATTATTAAAGATGGAGTAATTTTAATTAACCCAAAAGTAAAAGAGTATGAAGTTCACTTCGACAAAGGTATGTACATTATGAAAAAAAAAATAAATAAATAATACAATATAATAATGACAATTATATAGTTGAACATGCAATTTGACATAATTAATATGTAATATTTTCTGGTATAGATTCATCAATTGTAACTGCAAGTGATCCTTGTAAAAGGGAGAAGATCAATTTTTACAGATTAATTATTGAAGAAAATGTAGAGGATACCATGAAGAAGACTACAAAATCTAAGGTATTTTTTTTTATTTAAAGTGCCTTTATTAAAAATTTATAAAATTATTATTATTAGATTTCAGATTTAAAAAAGGTTAGTAGTAAGCCTGTAAAAATAAAAAGTATTTTTGTCGGATGGAAGCATCGATATTCCCCTGAGCCTGCATATCATCATAAAAAACTACCTGTTGGTGGCAGCAAAAAAGTTGATTTAGAATTAGGAAAAATCTACAATGTAGAACAGATAATTGGCTTGTCAAAGACGAAGTTTGATCATGAAACGGCAAAAACAATTTTTGAATCTTCAACTTTCCAATTAGGATTTTTTGATGGATCTGTGATTGAAGAATATTGTTCTGTTGATGGACAAGTATGTGGCTTGTGGGAATATGCCAATATTAATAACTTTTCTAGCAGAATTCAACTGTACCTGTTAACAACAGTAGACCCGAATATAATAAATGATTTGGAGGGAACTAGCTTGGATTCCAATGATATTAATATAAGTGCAACATTAGAAACCAAAAATGTGGAAGAAGATGAAAAAACACAAACTATATTTACAAAGCCTATAATTGAAGTAAAGAAATCTGATGACTCAACAGTTTTAAGTGATGTTACAAATACAACAGTTACATTTACCAATGATGCATTCAATACACTTGATGTTGACAAGACGAATGTTAATGAAAATTTATGTGTATTTAAGGACGTTTATATTAAATATTGGTGCATCACTGAATCAAAGTATTTCAAGGAATTTATTATTACTGAACGAGATAAATCAGGCATTTATTGGAAAATTGTTGAATCCCAAGATACTGAAGAAGCTAATTCCCCGGAAGAATATGATCCAACTGATTACGGTTATCAAATTTGTAATATTATGGTGGATGGTGAAGTTCTATGGCATACCGTCATTGATGGTCCTACAACAAATTATCACTATCCAAAATTAGACAAATTTAAAGAGCACTCCATTCTTTATGACGTAGATGAAGTTATTGGGTTTGAGAACAAGCAATTAGGTATTGGAATCATAACTTCTTGTACAATTAATTGCAAACCAATGTTTACGAAAAAAAATTGCAAAAATTCTATTTTATACTGGAAATATGTTGGCTCAAAGCTACCTAATTTATCAAAATTCGTTGTTAAAATAATGATAATGCCAGCTTCTACATCCTCAATAGAGTCGCTCTTTTCAAATTGGACGTATATTCATCATACTTACAGAGCTCGTCTAGGAAGTCCTAAATCTGGTTGTTTACTTGATATTTATCATTCACTTGTACGTGAAACTCAATTTAATTAAATTTAATAATTTTTTCATTTATGAATATAATATATAGCTGTATACGATTTTTATTTATTCCTTTAATTGTGTACTATACTGTTCTTATCTATTTTTGAAATAATAAATATTTATATTTCTAATAAACTGCCTATATTTTATTTGTCAATACTACATATCTAAGCTTCCCAGTTCCCAACCATTAATAGGACAAAATAATAATTAGACAAGAGATAGATCATATGTTCTTTGTGAGGGGATTATTAACATATTATTCCTTAAGAGAATGTTGGAGGCATCTATGTCTGTCTCTGTCTAACCACCGCCTAACATAGGATATCAACCTAACCTCCAAAAAACATGTTGAACGAGGTTAAATCATTTTTCATAACTAATTCGAAGAAAGTAAGAGTTGAGCGCCGTTCTTTATAATATTTTAAATAAGTGTTTAAAGTTTCAGCTGTATTGATGTTATATATTCGGAGAAAAGTTGGAAATGGCTATGGCCGGTAAAACAGGCAGCTCCGACGTCCTCTTAATGTCAGTAATGTACGGTTGCTAACTATTCCATCATCTTACGCTTTTTATAATTTTATTAGCCATACTATTATTTAATTATACTATAAATCTTTTTACTTCCTTTTTTATAGACAGCTAGTAAATACAGTTAATACAGTCTTTGTGCTTTTACAGGATCTTAAGAATTTAGATGGGAGATAAATGACGTGACATTGACCTCTCTCCTATAGACAGCTAGTAAATACAGTTAATACAGTCTTTGTGCTTTTACAGGATCTTAAGAATTTAGATGAGAGATAAATGACGTGACATTGACCTATCTCCTTTACAATCTATTTCTCTCTACATATTTATCTTATTTTTTATTATTATTATTATTATTATCTTCTCTATTTCTATTTTTGATATATCTCTATGCACCATTATCTCGCTCTCTCTCTCCCTGCCTTCCTATCTCCCCCTCCCTCTTCTCTCACTATCTTACTCTCTTCCCCCCTCCCCCCCTCTCTCTCTCTCTCACGCATGCACTCAATAACTTACTCATTCTCTGACTCACTCTATCACTCACTCTCCTACTTTCTCTCCGCCTTCTTTTTCTCTCGCATACTTGCTCTCTCACTTTCTTTCTCTAATCCCCTCCCTTCCTCTCTTACTCCCTATACTTCTTCTCTCCTAATCTTCCATCCTTTTCCCCTCTTGCCCTCTTACTCTTTTTTTCTATCTTACTCTCTCTCCTTCCTTTTCAAGAGAGCCAAAAGCCTTCACCTCCTCTTTTTTTCTCTCTATCCCTTTTCCTTCTCTCTCTCTCTCTCTTTCTCTATCTTTGTTACTCTTCCTTTATTTCCCTTTCTTTCACCCTTCCTTTCGCCCTCTCTTTCCTTTTCTTCCTACCTCTTTTTCTCTCACGATCTTTCTCCCTCTTTCCAACTCTCAATCTCTCTCTCTCCCTCTTCATCACTTCATTTTTTTCTTTTTCTCTCTCACTCACTTATTTATTCACTCTTTTACTCACTCTCTTCTTCACTCTCCTTTTTCCTCTTTTCCTCTCTCACTTACGCGCTCTCTCACGCTTTTTCCCTTTTTTTCTCCCTTCTTCTTGCACTTAATCTCTCTTTTTCTTGCCCTCTTAATCCCTCTCTTCACCTCTCCATCTCTTCCTCTCTTTCACTCATTCACATAATCACTTACTTCATTCTTTCACTTACTCTTTCACTAACTTACACACTTACGTACTCACTCTCTCGGTCACTCTTTTTCATACTCTCTCTATCACTTTCACTTTTCCTTCTCTTTCTCTCTTTTCTTTTTTCTCCTCTCTCTCTCTCTCTCTCTCTCTCTCTCTCGTTTTTCTCTCCTTCTTTCGTTGAAAAGAAAAAAAATTAAAAAGAGAATGCCCACAATTAAATATAAATGCATAATTGAATTAATAAATTATATATTTATTTAACTTCATAACATTTGTCTTTTAGTTTAAAAACATGTATTTATCACAATAGACAATCATTTTCATAGGACGGATAATACGGTACAATTTATTAGATAAATATATTTTTTATATTAAATAGTAAACAAGTAATAAAATTTGAAATTTAAACAACTTAATCCAACCTAATCAATACTGCTAGAGATCACATATTAGGAAACTTATAATAACGTTAATATCGATAATATTATATTTAAGTTTGAGTCGAAACGTGTAAGAAGAATAATAAAGATCTGATGCTGTCAGAATCTGAATATGTATCAAATTTTTTAATTAAATTAATCGGATTTCTAATAATGGTGATAGCAGGAATACTTAACAAATCTAACGCATACTTGCTCAAAACCTTATCATTCATTTTATAGCTACTCCAAAATCGTATATAATCTTTAGTATCTAAAGTGCGAAACATTTTCTCAAAAGTTTCTTCTTTGTCTTTGTAATTTATGATGTCATCAAATGAATCGACTGGTGCTGATAATTTTAAGAAATGGTCTAGAGAATCATTCCATCTATTATCTTCAAAATAGTGATCATGATAATGAGGATGAAAAAAATTTGCTGCTACACAGACAGGATTAATGTAAGATAATTTAAGATTTTCTCTTATAAAAGTTTCTAACAATTTATCAATACTTGAAAAAAAATCTTTTACTATGCCTACATGAGTAGCATTTGTTGGATAGTCAAATTTTTTAAGTTCATGCAGTACGATTGTACAATTGCTGACAGTGAAATAATTCAAATCATTGATCAAATATTGATCTACAAGATCATATTTTCCATCGTGTAATACAAATCTAACATCAATATTAAATAAAAGCTTAGCTTTAGTAATAGAGTCATTCAAGAACTTAATCACAATTTCATTGCGTATGAAATTATCTACTTCTTCAAAATGTAAATATGAAGGATAATTATCTTTGCATGCACAATACTCAAAAAGTATACAGAATCAAGGTTTTCAATAGATTTAAACGTAATAACACCAACATGCTTTTTATTTATATTCTCAAAATATAAATTTTCTGCTGCTTTTTTGAAAATCTTTTGACTAAATTCTTCCATTGTCGGTAAAACATAGTCTGGATCAAATAAACTACATGAAAATTGTAGATCCTTACTACCAATAGTTTCTAAATTGATGTTATTATTCAGAAAAAAATGCAACAGTGCAATGTCTCTATCGTCACTCCTTGTCTGAATTGGCTGTTGCTAAAAAATAAAAAATAAATGTAGAAATACATATGCTCAAACATATACTTATATATGAGTCATTTTAAATGAACGAGAATTTTTTAAAAATAAATTGCTATGAAAATTAGCAGTTTAGTATGGTGGCATCAAAAACAAGTGTATAAAATTTAAAAATTAAATATATAAGTTTTTATAAAAAAAAAAATGTTTTTTTATCCACACAAATAATTTATAGCGAAATCTTCTACATATTACAATATAACTTTTCTTAATACTGAATTCATAAAATTAATAGTGTCAGCCGGCGACATTAATCAGGAAAAAATAAAATCATCCACTTTTTCGTCAAACTATAAATTTAGTATCTTAAGATTATTTGTTAAAATGCTTCTATCAACGTAAAAAAATAACTGAAAATCGCGATTCAATAGCCAATTTCTATATTTGTCTATCAATTGCACGATATTTTACACCATTACATTTCTGATGCAGTGATTTGCCAAATCATAAAATGTTATCCAAATTTATTTTTCGAAATTTTACTTTCGTATAAAACGGCATGTATACATATAGAGTTTATTTTGAATAGGGGATGTTTTTAAACTAAACCTAAAGGGAGTACTATTAATTGAAATTAAAATAGGTTGATGGTAAAAATACTAAGAACAGGGCTTCCGTCTACTTTTATAAATCTTCAAGTAAAATTAACAGTGATTAGATTATTCTTTACGACGAATAATAAAAAAAGAAAATTAATACCAGTTTTAATGCGATCTGACCACGGGACAGAAAACTCTGTAGTAGAAAATGTACATCAAGCTTTCAGAAGCTCACATGATGATAAACTAGCAGGAGTTAATAGTTTTATAAAAGGAAAATCCACAGCAAATCAAAGAGTTGAAAGTTCTTGGGGGCGAATTAGACGTCATTAAGTTGATTTTTGGATAAATTTTTTTAAAGACTTAGTGTTTAAGATTTTGTTTTAGTGCACTAATTAAATATGATTTAGATTTAACCAAAAAAGAATGGAATGGACACTCGATTAGAAAACAAAAACACAGTAAAGTTGTGTCAGGAAAACCAAACTACTTATACTATGCAGCATCAGAAAATAATGCCAAAGATTGTGGTCTTTTCATCGAGGATTTTAAAGTGGCAAATGCACAACGTCATTTTACTAAAGAGCCAAGATTATATAGTACTGCCTTTGAAGAGATGGTCTCAAAAATTTATCCTGATGTAAAAGTTCCAAATAATATAAAAGAAGCAACAATGTTGTATCATAAAATTAAAAAAGATTTTGATGAAGCTAATATGTAATATACAATTATTCAATGTTAAATAAAAATGACAAAAATAATTATTATTATTTATATTTCCATTAAATACAATTAAATTATAATGGCACAAATTACAAACATTATTTTTTACTTATTGAGTTCACATTTTATTTTAGCGAGATGAATTTTAATTTTTTTGTAAGTTATACAAGTACATATACTTTTTTTTTCAATATTTTTATGACAAATTCAATGTTTTTTATAATAGTAATAAATTAAAAAGACAAACTCATAATTTAATATTAATTAAAGATAAAAAAATGAATATTATTAAAAGATAATACAAGAACCATACATTAGTTAACATTGTATATTATATATAAACTCACTAAGCTAGACTTAAAAATAGTATAATGCATTGAATCACTGAGAAGGTTACAAACAATTGTTTTTTTTTTTTTTAATATCTCTAAAGAACCTAACAGCAGTGCAGTTTTCTGCAATGCAGTTTTAAGAATCATATTATATTCATTTTTGACAGCTTGATATTATGTTGTTAAGCGATTGACACAATATTGAAAAAAATTTTTCTATTAAAATTTACTTGCTTAATTCGTTAGAGTCCATACTCAGGTGACATATTACATATTTATCAATTGCCTGTCTGATAAAATTTTGTGTACTTATTTGACTGGGAATACAAACTGCAAAATATGGTTGAGCACTTGCACTCGTAAATATTAATCTTTACACAACTATTTATTGATTTTAACAAATTGTATTTAATCTAGCAATCATCAGCGAAAAGAACAAGTTATTAAAAAACTAGTCTGGTTCAAAGATATTAACTTAATTGCTAAAATTCACATTCACATCAATACAACTTGCGGCGTTAACATATAATAGAAAAAACGTTCGAGTGTACTTCATACTTGTTAATCTGTAGATTACATGAACTTTTATTTTTAATAATGTAATTGTTGAATGATTAATACTTTTTGTTATTTTATCAATAATTCAAACGTATAATTTGAGCAAGTTAAACTTTACGCACTAAGTCAATAAAGGTATTTGTTGAAGTGAATTTTTACATTTTTAAATGCAAAACATTTTATATAGTTCCATACTAGGTAATCTCTTGGACGGGTCGTAATTAAAGCACTGCATCACACAAACTTTATATTTTTCTGGAACTGAGCTTAAATCAGGAATTTCTTCGTTTGATATTTTGAATTCTAAATCACGTTGGCTCATGTCAATATCCCAAACTGGTTTTTCAGAATATATTTCGACAATGATACACCCAAGGGCCCAAACGTCGCTCATTAAATTAGCATTTTGTTTCTTTAAAAGTGTTTCAGGACTCATGTACATGATAGTACCAATTAATTTAGAATTTACGGTAGTTTGTAATGCAGTGCCTATAAATAATGGCTTTGAAATCCCAAAGTCGCAAATTTTTGTTAATCCTGTAGTACTTATTAATACATTTTGCGGCTTTAGATCACGATGCACAATAGGATTCTGTAAATTGTGTAAATAAGACACAGCATTGCATATTTGTTTGCATATTAATTTTTTGTTTTCATCGAAACAATACTTTTTTTTTAGGTCATCGTCTTCGATAATATCAGAGAGGGTTATTCCGTCAAAAAATTCCATTAGAATGAATAATTTATTTTTATTACGACTAATTGCTATCAGTTTAATAATATTTTCATGATCAACTTCCCGTAAAATACCGATCTCTCTATCAATATCTTTTTTGTTGGCATTATTAGTATTGATAGTTTTAATAGCAACATCTTTACCTCTATACATTCCCTTATTAACTTTTCCTTGCGATCCAGCTCCAATTAAAATATTAGAAATTAAGAAATCCTCTTTATTAATTTCAAATTTGTCAATTTCAAAATACTTTCTACCATTTTTAAGTATAACTTTCTTTGAAATAGCATTGCATCCTTTATTACAGCTTATTTTGCATTGCCATTCTTCTTCAAAGAGTGTTGAAAGAGGTATATTGGGCAGCCATTTTAACATTTCACCTTCTTTGTACAAAACATTATTTCTGTACCAACTTAACTTTTGCAATTTTTTTCGTAAAATTCATAGTTTTGTCTAGTATTTAAATACGTTTCATATTCTATTTTTATTTGATCATTCATATATTCATTTAGAAAATCGTTAGCAACAATTAGATTAGCTCCATCTAAGAATTTACCCATATATTTATGATGAAGTAAGTTAGCCGCGTAACGAACTGGATAAATGGCTTTATCCATTCTAGCTAACAATATTTCTTTAATGTCACCAGCTTGTTCTCTAAGTTGCAACCAATACTCTGTGGCATCAGCCACATTACTTTTTGGATCCTGACAAGTGTTAATTAATTTACAAATTGGATTAAAAAGATCTACAAGTGACGTAAGTGTTCTTTCAAACTCGTATTCACCTATTAAATCTTTAATGCTAGAGCTAATTTTAACATCATCTTCACTGATAAATCTTAAATTTTCTAAATTTTTTTAAATGCTTTCACATGTGTCACGAAAATAACAGAATCGGGTATCGGCTAATTTTTTTAATTTAGTGCCACCAGCACGAATCAACAAGGCTTCTAATTTTGGATCTTTAAATGCATTAACAACGTCACGAACGGTATTCAATACATTTTCATCTATTAGTGTTTTTAGTAACAAGTTTCCACTGTGGCTAGCACATGCTGTTATGATCAAATTTTTGTTGTCACAGGTTTTTGCTAAATTGGAACCACAAACAATCTTTGCGTCATTATCTGTAATAACACCATTAACATCTGTTTTATAAATATCTTTTGCTTCTTTAATAGCAAGATTAATGTATTCAGAAAGTGTTGTACCATCTTCTCTCTTGGTTGTAATATCGTAAAATGTTAAAAAAGTTTGTGGTATATTAACATTTCTAATTGAAAAGACCAAGTATTTTTGATTTGTACTCTTATTTTTCCAGCCATCAATAAGTAAGACACTATCAGTGTTTCGTAAAACACATTTCTTTTCTTCTACAATTTCTTGATGTACTCTTTTTAAAATAGTAGTTGCTAATGTCTTTCTACATGGTGGCTTGTATGTACCTTTTAAATCCACTAAAGCTTGTACAAACTCTAAAAAGTATTTATTTTCTACTTGTTTAAAAGGTACATTAGCAGTGAAAAAGAATTTTGCCCATAAAAAAAGCAATCCTCCAAAGATATTGTCTTCCTGAAAAAAATACATATGTATA
>JAPYZE010002570.1:0-19704 GCA_030522805.1 Leptomastidea abnormis
ATATAGTGAATTCACCGGTCACGCGAGAAAGTCTGTCGCTCTTTCCGCCGGACGTAAGTTAAAAAGGAAGAGAAAAGAAACGAGGAACACTTATTTCGCATTGCTATATGTATTATATATACATTGCATTAAAAATACGTGCAGCAGCTGTTGGTCCCATCATTTTGGGTCTTTTACATAAAAAGCAGCTTTTTCCAATTATCTCGTTGTACCAGTGTTTCTTAACATCAGTATATCTTTATCTTACCCCAAAAAACTTACACTTTAAAAAAAAAAAAAGATTCATACTTTTAGTCACAATAAAAAAAAAAATCTCTTGATCTTAAGAGCTCGAGTATATAACACATGAACCTAGTGTATGTTATACATGAACCTAGTGTATGTTATAAGCCACAAACATCCTACACACGCATAGAGAGAAACACAAAACTTTTACAATCCGCGCAAGAAATCAAGGCCAAAGATAGGTCTTGCGCGCAGTAGCTCGTTCGCTTGCAAGCTACACACGGATCAAATCGGTTCTATCTATACACTGTAGACAATCGCCTCTCTCGGGAGAAAAATTCTTCCTTTCTCCTCCTCTTTCCTCTCTCTATGAACACGACACAATCCTGGAAATATACACCTCTAACGAGGTGAAATTTTCTCGTGCCTGCAGTCTCTCTCACATATACTTATCGTATACTCACCTCTTCTTCTACTCTTTTCTACCTACGTTTTACTTTCAATCGTGCATGTCTATAATATGCAACTCTCAAATGATGAGCACAAGTAGGAGGTATGTATATAGGATGCTACAACATGATATGCCTATATGTATATATAAGAAGAGATTTCTTTGTCGAAGGAAAAAAATATATGCCACGTGTGGTGTGTATATTGCGATTTGATTCTCTATACATGGCTTTATATATAGACGTACGATTCGTTTTATATAGTGTCATTGGATGAATCATTATAGAGACTGGGAAAAACTGCCTTTATACAGATACATAGTTTTCGTGTGCGTTAGAAAAAAAGTTGAGATTTGTAAAAGAACGCGAGTCACGTTTTATATTTAAATGAAACTTTGAGATTTACTTTAAAAAATTTCAAGTTTAGAATTTTACAAATTTTCTCTATAATAACATAACAACTTATTCAATTAATTTTTCAAAATAACTTTGATGACCTAAAGGTATTGCATATTTTTTTAACATATATATCTTTTAAAAACGGCATCTTAGCACATTCCGTTACTTTTTGTCGCGCTTTAAACATGACAATTGCGAGTCATGGTTATATTATGTGTGTTATGACCTCTCTCTGTCTTATATATTATGTTCTCGGGATACAGCTGTTATGGCTAATACACGTGAAAATAACCGAGTTGTGCATTTGTATAAGAGTAGATATAATAAGGGAAGTGAGAAAATATGAGTGATGAGCTAATTATTGATTGATTTAGATAAATTCATTAGAGAATTTTTTTTTTTTAAAGATAGAAAAGCTTTTAGAAAATTTTTGTATAAAAAAAATTTATTTTTATTTTTAAATTTTAACTTTTTTGAATTTATTCGTGATTGAAAACAATTATTACCTCTCACAATTATTTTTATATTTTGATATTGTAAGTATAAAAATACGACTGGCTGATTCACACAAGCGATAAGCTAAAATTAAACTATTATCGCACACCTTTAGGTTCTTATTTATCAATTTTCGTAAAATTTCGTAAGTATTAGGTACTCAAAAATTTACAATATTGCTATCATCGTCGACATAATAATATATAGGTAATCTGTATATAATACGTTCAAAACACAAAAGAGCATATCGATATATATAATATCCTGGTATGAGTGAAAATTCATGTTATCATGTCTCTTTAGATAAACGATAAAAGATAAGCCTGCCAGACACGGTTATACTTACATTTGCTTCAAAAAACCGATCAGTTTCTGTTTGACTCTCTCTTTCTACACTTGCTGTCAACACATTTATTCGTATTTTAACGCGTTTATATGATTTTCCTTCTTTAATAAAAGTTTAATGTGATAATGTAGCCTACTTTGCTTAGTCATGACTAATCAATAAATATACATTTATTTTTCGGTTTATCTTTACATGTAAATTAAAATTATTTTGTGTTAAAATTGTATAGATAGACTACAATTACATTGTCAGTGAAAATTGAAAAACTTGTCAGAAGGATATTCAAAAAAAGTTTAATTTAAAAATATCCGTTATCGATTTTTTTTTGTTGTTGCTCTTGTTGTAAAATGTTGGTGTCACTCAAGCCTAAAAAAGTAAAGCCAGAATACGATTTATTTTGGACGTGTATAAGACCTTGCACGGTATGTTTCTCTTTTATGCAATAAATCAACAAACCACATTCATATTTTTCAGCAAAAATCTTGTAATACTTTAATAAATATCACTTAATTTATTTTATAAATTTAATTAAATTTCCCCTTTTTTTTATTATCTAAATGTAAAACGGTATTACTCCAAAAATTAAAATTAAAAACACAATTTTATATTAAATTCTCATTATCTTATCGGTAAAGTAAGAAAGAAAGTATAACTGGATATAACGTATATAATTCTAAAATCGATAAAGCATAAATTATTGAAGCTTACGATAAATCAATCAAACGCAATTCTCTTAAAAATAATTTCATTTAATAACATACACACACACACACACACACACACACAACACCAATTTCAATTAACCAAATCTTCCCTCATCTCCCCTTTGTCATAAAAAAGAAACTAAATTGAAAACTGCTTTTAAAATTACTTCCTATAGCTTTTTTTCCATCAACATCAAAATTTAAACAACCCAATAACCTATCCCGCTCTAACCTTCTGTTTATCGATTTAATAATAAGCGAGTTCAATCAAAACGTTTGGTAGCATAGCGATAAAATCATTTTTCTACGTATATACAACACGTATAGCTATATGTCTATGTGAATATGTTTTAGGCCTCGGTCATTAGCGCCGAATCCGTTAACGCACCCCCGCACACACACACACATACACACACGCGCGTGTGTCTTGTTATATCTAGAGCGCGAAGGTCCAGTCGGAATATATAGAGAGTTGGCGCGTTGCCTTTACAACCTCGATAAGCAATTCTCTCTCCTTTTCTCTCGCATATAACGACAACTGCTATCGACTGTTTCTGCATGTATGTGTGTCATCTATCATTATATTTTAATCATTTGGTGTTGCGTAAGAAAAAGAAAGAGAGAGAGAGAGAGAGAGGATGAAAACTACTTGTTGGTGATAAGAGTATATGCGTGTGAAAGATGTTGCTGACTAAGCTGTGATTAAATTATTAATTATTATAACGCGTATGACAATTTATCTTTGCCTACTTTTCTTCAATATTAAATTTACAATGATTAATGTAGTTTGTAATAAAAAGGTACGGTTATCTATAAACAGATGGTGTACTGATAATACAGGTATCGATACTTAGATTATTGCTGATATTATTTTAAAATAGTCCTATGACAATCTATTTCCGCTGTTTTTTATCGCGTTTTACAAAATTACAAGATTATAAAGCTGTTTTTAGCCTTTTTTTTTAAAAACAATATAATTAAAGTTGTTGGGATTTTTTTTTAAGTTTTATAAATGTTGTTGTTACAAATTGGTATGAATACCATTCAATGAAATTTAAATTTTTTATGAGCTCATTTAATTAGGATTACTATAATACAATCGTATGAACAAAATAAAAATTTACGTATAAACCTTTACACAAGTAACTTTACGTAAGTTCGATCCAAAATAAAAAAACCAAGTCTCACACATATTGGTGCGTATTTCCCAAACGAATTGGCCAATTCGTCGATTAAAAAGACGTAAGAAATAGAGAGAGGGAAAGTATAGTAAAGAGTCTCCGTTGACGCCAATTAGAGACAACGAGATATCGGTCGTTAAAATAGGCCACGTGTACTTACACGTATGATGTCATCGTAATGTCTCCTCAGATCCTAGTATAGATATAAAGAATCAAATCAAAATGTAAAATGAATCGATATATATTAAAAAAAAATCGATACTAATTCCTTTTCATTTTTTTTTATTTTTTCAGGGCGATTACATTAGACATCCCGTCGTCTACGAGCTGTCCCACAAGTATGGAGTTGCTGGTAGTGACCAGGTGCCCTTGCCTGCTCGACTTGATGAATTACGTGAACGCATACGACGAGAGATACGCAAGGTACGTGTTTCATACTATATGTAAAATGTACTACATGTTGAGTTTTACTAATTAACGTATAGTTAAATATGTTCCTCAAAAAGAGATGCTTATGAAGATTAATTATACTTTTGCTTTCCCCTTTTTTTTTATCGTTTTGATTTCGAATGCTTTTGGACATTCGACAGACTATATAAGACTTGTAGATCGTGATGAGAGAGTTTGATATTTTGAAATGTTAATTTTCGGCTATCGATCTATGCACGTGTTACTTCCTCGGGATAGTCTGACGTAATATTTTTAAACGTATCATTGTTCAATGGTGCAATGTGCTGTGAATCACTTGAGAGTATGTTGACTCAGGAGATAAGCTTTTCAATATGTAAGCTCTTGGATGGTTCCGCGTATCTATTTTTGGTAATTTTCATTAATGACAGGTGCTGTTAATTTTCCGATTACTTTTTCATAAAATTTAAATATCAAAAAAAAATATTTTTTTCTTACAAATTGTTACAAGCTTCAATAGATTATATCATAAATGTCAATAAAAAATTTACAAAAGACAATCAATAATTTTATTTAAATCTATAATAATTAATTAAAAAAATTTCAAATTTAATTATTTTTTTTTTTTTTTTGACACAGGAATTAAAAATCAAGGCTGGTGCAGAAAAGCTGCGCGAAGTAGCAACCGATCGTAAAGCCCTGTCAGATCTCGCGACAATTGTAAAAAAGTCAAACAGTAAACTCAGCGAATTACAAGCTGAGCTACAGCAGCTTGAAAGTCAAATAATTCTAACACAGGGTCAGCCACAGTCACCTCAACAAAATCACTCAAATGGACGAGGTGAGTTTATCAATATTTGACATCTTCCTTTTTTTTACATTTTATACCAATCTTAAATCCAGTTAGTTATTTTTACAAAAAAAAACTGCCATACAGCAGTCGATATCCCGGGCGATATATTCTCATCCCTCTATTTCACTTGCGCTTCCTCATTAACAACAAGGAATCGTTTGCAATTAAAGTTTACCATAATTATCACGATTACTGCATTGAATAGTCAAACGAGCGTGAATATAAAAAAAAGAAAAAACAACTGTACTCAAGATTTAAAAAAAAAGGCAATCGACCTGAGAAACTGATGCACTCTTTAGAGTTCACTTTTTTCTATTTTCCTCTATTCTCCCCTTAATTTCTGAGAATGTGTTTTGTGTGAGTTTAGTATGAGGAAGAAAGTGCATATACATGTATGTGTGTGCTTTGACGAGCGAGATAAGAGAAAAGCACGATAATTACCGTCTAATTAGATTATACCGCCCCTTCTAATTGTTCCTCGGAAACTTTTGAATCCTATCTATCTTTTACGGGTAATTTTGTCTTCATTTCGTTTTTACTCATTAATGCCAATATTGGGTTATTTTTATTACAATGGAAATATGATAAGTTTAATGAGGTTTGTAATTGATAAATTTTTAATATTTATATTGTGATAAATAAACTGATAGCTGATGAACTTATACAATTTTTAAAAGAGTAATTTTTTTACTATATATTTAATTCAGAGTTTCAGTTACTTTTTCACTTCAAAATTATAAAATTCAAGGTATAATTGTGTCTAAACTTAAATATTTCTCAATAATTACACCACCAATAAAAAAAAGCTCAACTATTCACATACATATAACTTAACGTATACCGGAAGATATCTAACACTGATGATGGTTTACATATTTGCGCAGTCCGAATTAATCAGATTCTTCTTTCTCATACCAGCCTGACTTTTAACCGATCAAAAGGATTTCCTTATTACACTCTTTAAAATTTCGATCCTTTTTTCTTGCCTTAAATTCTATGTATCACAGCGACGTTTTGTAGAAAAAAAAAACGGCGGTGTACAAATTGACTGCGATTAGCAAAATTCCTAAACGAGACCAAATCGTATACTATTGTGAGAGAATAAAGCTAATCATGAGTTTCTACTCGTCTATGTGAATATATATTTTTCTGGTTATTTTGCGCTGATGAATATAAGTAATTTTGTTGTTCCGCTACATTATTATAAATTGTTCTTCAAATGCTTCTACAAATGATGATACTTGGTCTCCTTGAGTATACGTAATATTTTCTTTTCAGAATTTTTATACTGACCTATATATTTCACCAAAATTTTTAGAACACTAATAAATATAACATCACTGACCTGCAAGTAGTATAATGCTGTGATATATATGTATAGAAAATTTATAAAAAAATAACGTGCATTATTTCCTCGATTATTTCACACACAAATTTTTATGAATTGTATTTTCAGAATCTTTACGTGTTTCCTTAACAATTTGAACTTGAGACATGAGTTAAAGTTATAAACCGTTATAATATAGATATGTGTGTACACACATATAACGGATACTATACTTTGAAAGAAACTAAAGCATTCGTTGCCAAGATCCTTAATTAGTTTATACATAGCCGAGAGTAAGTTACTGAATATAAGCAAGTAATATAGAGAGAGAAAAAAGAAGAAAATCTGACTCATTGTCCAAATGATTCTTCTTTGACTTTGCTTTGACAACAAGTAATGGTCAGGTTATTTATTATCGCATCAATTCTATTTTGTAAATAGCTTTTAATTTATTCACTTTTATACAACTGTATTGTAGGTGGACTTGATATTTTATATTTCAATTTGCATCTATCAATTTATATTTTTCATTCTTGTGATAATATTTACTAAAAACACATGTTTACGTATAAATAAGTAAAGTAGCGCAAACGAGATAGTATACGAAAAAAAGCAGTAAGTCAAAATTATTTGCACTCGAAATGCTTCAACATACCGTCTTATACTTAGCAAAGAGAGAAAGATTGAAAGAGCAACTGATTTATTTATAACAGCCGGTAGAGAGAAGGCAGTTCCAATCCAGTTTTAAGTCAGTCATCATCCTTGAGGACAAGTCTGAGGTAGACTCTTCGTACGAGGCCAGATTATACAGCGAGTGATTTTATATATATATATGTGTATAATATGCTTGGAAATAAAAGTTTTCCAATGTGAAAGTAATTGTTGGATGATCATTGAATGTGGTTTATTTAAGATACGATTTGAGAGTAATTATGAAGTTTATAGCTTTGATTGATTAGAATAAAAATTCTAATAAAAATATAAAAATATAAAAATATATATTTGTATATAAAAATATACAAGGTCAATTAGAGCTTGATACTAGAAAAAAAATATAATTATACGATTAGAGATTGGCATTTTAATAATTTTCTTCTGTCAAACCCAATTTTTTTTTGCATTTATTTTAAAATTGATTGGCTGGGTTAAATTCTCAGATGAGTATATATTCACAGTTGAAATCATAATTGAATTCTTCAAGTTAAAATCAGAATTTATACAGGTAGTCCTTGACCAAAACAAATGTAATAAATCGAGTGAAATGAAAAAGAGAATGAAAAGGGAAGAGAACAAACATATTCGACAATGAAAAGTAATTGCACTTGTATCATTCTATCTCCTATACTATACAGCGATTCTGAAAGAGCAAAGTTTAGAAAGATTGTCGCGTTGGTAGGGACCTTGCAGCAGTTTTCTTTCTCTCGCTCGAGGCAGAAAGCCAGGAAACGAAAGCGAGAATCAGCTGAAATAGAAATTGGATTATAAAATTACAGGGGTGAGGGGCAAGGAGGGAGGTAGGGAGCTATAGAGAGAAGCGGATATGCCGGGTAAAGCAATCAGCTCTGCTATTATTCCATCTTCGATTATACCAACGAAGCCGCTGTCTCTCTCTCTCTTTTTTTTTTTTTTTGACCTTCCGCTTTAGAAAGATGAATGGGTTTTGAATTATATGTGTGTCTGTGTGCGTTTTGTGAGGTGGCAAATTTTTAAATTTAATTTTTGGCAAAGAGTTGTTTGGTAATATATAGAATGTTGTAGTATGTTGGTTTTTTAGATATTGGTGTTATTTGGTATTTGTTGTTGTTGTTGAGATAAAGTTTTAAATTGATTTTCGATTATTAAGTGTGTGCAGATATCCGGCTTTATTTTCGATATTTTGCGAATTCGATATTGAGATGCGATAAAACGACTTTTTATTTCTTTGCTTTTCTTTATTCAAGCGTATTTCTGGGGGGATGGTGGGAAAAACGTGCCAAAAGACGCATCATAGTTTCTGACTCAGTGAGCCAGTAAATTGAATTTAATTTTATTTTGCGAACGATATCAAAAGTTTTATAGTATGGCGGGATATACGGCAGACAATTTTTTTAGAGAGGATTGGAATAATACATTTTATAAAATTTATTGTTGCATATTTTTACAAGTTTATTTTGCATGTTCTTTTTTTTTTTAAATTTAATTAAAGACATAAAAAACAAGTGTTTACAAAAACATTTTTTTAAAAACAGAAATGGGATTACTCGATGGTTAGAGGCTAAAAACAATAATGAAAAACGATGGAAATTCCCGCAATTATTAAAAAAATATTATTTTTCTAATTTAAATTTATCCAAGTATAATTAATTCAAAAACAATAAATATTGTTTGAAAAATATGAAACATATTTAAATAACAAATAAAGTTGTTATGATTTGGTATTTTCCATTCAATATTTTTAAATATGATGATAAATAAGTAATAATATTTTGAAAAACAACAACAACAATAAAAAAAAAGAAGAAATTGTTATTTAATACAAAAATAGATTAAAGTTGTGTTGCAGGATAGATAGATGGTATATGACTAAATTATCTCACGAAGAAAAGACGATTTTCGTGCAGTTTGCCAGAAGCAGTATCATATTACGAATGAACTTGAATAACCCACATTGAGATTCCTGCCAGAAAATCTGTTGCTCTACAACTTTTTATATTTTTTTTTCCGTAAAGAAAAAAAATTATATTTTTTTTTTATTTTAAAAACATCCAATATTATATAAAAAAAAAATCTTTTTCGAAAAACAAGTTTCTTCAAGTAAATCTTCCAATTAACTCAAAGCAACTGTTTTTTTAAAAAAAAGTTTTTTCTTCTTTCTCACACTTCCGGCTATGAGTAGTATATGTATGTGCATAAAGTCTGGCGCCGGCGCAAACATCTTTTTCTAAAACTATAATTAGACCCAAGAGCTAATTATTTATTGCACTCACACTCACGCCTTTACTTTTGCCATAACATACGCTCATATTTCACGTTAAATTACCTCATAATATCGAATAAGTCCAACAATTTTACTTATACTTTTCAAGACATATATATACTCCAGCTGTACTCGGTAAAATTCTCTCAAATCCTTAAGATAAAAACTTTGATATCTGTAATCTAAAAACCGAGACTCCAAAAAAACTCCCTTAAAAAACGCCTTTCCATAGTATATAAGAACAATAATATTATATAGAGTAGGTGAGGGGAAAGAGTTCAAGCAACAATCCATCTCGTCATCCTGCCACATGCAGGCATACATATACATACACACACGCATTGAATGCACGCACACATATATATATATATATATATATATATATAAATCGACCTGCGTAATACACTCTACATACAGTGAGAGAGAAGAAGAAGGAAAAGAAGAAAAAAGAAGAAGAGTGAGAGGGGAGGGAAGGGATGTATGCGGTCGTCGGCCGCGCGCGACGTCGGTCCCCCGGAAGCTTGCAGTTCTCTCTCTCTCTCTCTCTCCTCGCGCAGACCTTCTCATTGAGCGCATCCAGGCTAGTATTACGTGCATCCGGAGGGGCACGACATATAATGCAAAAAAATAAAAAAAAAAAAGAATAGAATAAAAAAATAAGAATAAAAAAGGAAAAAAAGAAAGAAAGAAAAACGTCCACACGAAAGCAGGGGGTTTAACCTTAAGATATTAGAAAAAGAGTTAGATTTTATTTTTGTATGTTTCATGCGTTTGACATAGTTTCACAGCAGTAGTAATAGAGCTTTTTTTTTTTAATTGAAGCTCCTAGCTTTATTTGTTTAATTATCTGAACAAATATTTGATTTTAATTCTCTTGAATCTTACAGCATCTTATAATTTTATTTTTCACACTTTCAAACGTCAAACTTCAATATTATAATGCAAATTGCATTTATGCAGCTTCACGAAGTAGAAAACGTGTGTATCAGCATAAATAAATTGATTTGAAAACTTTTTAACGCGTTACTTCTACAAGACAAAACCAGTCTATATGCTAAGATTATACACTTGACTCATCAATGAATTCTTTCAGCGTATATATGTGCAACGATCCAGTCAGTAACTACATACATATATATTCAAGCTGATGAAGGATATATATAACGTTATCTAACTCGACAGTAGCATAAATATATATAGCTGCAAGGAATATATACATAGCTCATAATATAAGTCTGACTCATGAGTATAAGACAGAGGTTATGAGTGTGGTAAACGGTATATACAAATATAGAGGAAATCGTTGCACATCAGGGTAACACTTCCGTGATATACATATAGACATTTATATTACCTACCTACCTATACTCTCTTGTATAGTCTGCCAACCCTGATGACTAACTTGTCATTTTACTTAGAGACACGTTGTGACATTGAAATGCCATGTGGTTTTAGAAAATAACTTTAGAGGTGGAAAAGATAATATAAGTGATTTTTTTTTGGCTAACGAGAGTAATATAGGAAAAATGCATTTGGTTTATTAGTTTTATTTATGAGTGTATAAATGTAATTGTAAAATTATTATGATATAAAAATTGTTGTGAATTTAGTTTTGACTAGACTTTGTTTTTGGCATGAGAATATTAATTATTTTGGAGTATAATTATTTTTTACAATATTCTTTTGTAGCTTGGCGTTCATTTTACCGCAGATTTTTTTACTTGGAGTTATTATTCGTTGTATGAATAAATTACCCTTCAAGTTAAACATCTCCTCTTATTACTTCTAAATTTGTCTTCTTTTTTTTCCTCTTTATTTAATATAACTTTGTTTTTACTTCATCTCAATTTGTCTATACTATCTACAGTTTCATTTCCAAAGATTTTAATCGTACATAATATACACGGACTGTATAATACACTTTATCGAATTGACTATTCAAAACTCAAAAAAAAAAAACGTATCGACCTGCAGTCTGCAAAGTTTATACATTATGTTATCATAAAACAAAAACTTTACAAAATGAAGATAGAGAATATATGTACGATTTCATGTTCGTTGCACTCTATTATCATCTTGCACTCACAGTCTTTCTCTCATCTTCGTCTCGACCCTATCAAAGTAACTTCAATAAAATGATCTCATACACAAGCGCGCACATACACACGCGCATTTATCCAAATGGCAATAAAAGTGCATATGGCAGAACAAGAGAGGAAGATGAAAGTTGAGCAGATCGGTACGAGAGACTGACTGACGTAACTGGAAGCTAAAAAACGAAAGAGGAAAAGAGACGAGTCATATCGTCGACCCTTATGTATAAGCTTATTATTATTATTATTATTATAATAATCGTAAGCGTATAATTTTAAAGGCTTCTTACTAATTTTCCGATAATGTCGTTATAATTAGTTTTTTTTTTGGTTTTCGATGTTACATACGAGATGCTACATGCAGTGGTTCGATTATAATTCGTATCTGGATAACCACTTGAGCTGTCGAAGCTACATGTTTTGCGCTTGTCATCTTCTTTTTTATTTTATTTTTTTTTTTGTTTTTGTGGTAATCTTAGTATGTGGGGCTATTGCCTTCTGAAGTGGAACCTGCAAAAAAGAGCGAGTAGTGATGTTAGTATATAATTGAGATTTTTTTTAATTTTGTTTTTTTTAATCTTCAGATAAGTTATTGGTAGTTTGAATATTTTAAATGTACGTGAAATAGTTTGTAACATTAACGACAAATTTTATGTGAATATAATAGTCTTGGACATTAATTTTAATCACCTTAACGAAATAGAAAAGTGTTATTTAATTCTATTTGATTTTCTATGAAAAATTAACATTTTAATCACTATTGGTCAAATTTCAGACATAAGGTTTACAAATCCTTAAAATTAAATAACTCATTTCCACCAAAAAAAAAATACATCTTCAACAATAATATCCTTACCCATTACATTCCTTAAAAATTTTCACTACTTACTCCATCAATCCCCATAAAAATGATCATAAAAAATGTTGATCTACCCAAAGCATCAATTTACATACTCGCCTTATATGTACACGTAAAATACTGTTACATTATGAAAGTGCGCGGCGACCAAGTGTAACGTTTACGTCAGTCGTTTTAATCAGTCTCCCCGCGCGGCAATAAGGATGTCTCGGACCATCGAGTCCACAGCAATAATAACAAACGTATACATAAGCCCCACATTCACCATCGCCTTGCTTCTTTTTCTTTTTTTCTTTCATTTCACGGTGTGACTATACGAACAATTCTTTAAAAGAAAACGACTCACATTGTGCGGTGTCGCACAACAACAACAACACTATTATATTATACCGGTTCGTAAAACTTTACTGTCCTAGGCGTAGAAGCTGACTCTTGTTTTATATTATAGGTATATAAGTAAGAACGAGAAATGTGAAGTATATCTTGCTCCTAATGCTTGAAATAAGAAATGCTAAAACGTATGTATAGTCTCTCTTTCTCTCTACTATGGCTATTAGCTGAATTAACTTGTTATGTGTGATTGTGTGAGTGTCTTGAGTATATCGTATTGTTTATGGTGCCGTATAATATTATAAAATAGTTTTTTTTTCTTTTTTTTTCCAGGGCAACAATAAATGGGTGATATGTTTCAAGGTTTATATTATCCATTATAGCTTGAGTTTTAAATTTTATATAAGACATATAGGTATATTGCAGCTGTTGCTACTCTGCTACCGTTGCGTAACCTATATATAAGTGATATTTCTTGAGAGGAAAAAGTTATCCTGCAAGCTCTCTTTTGCTTTTTTTGATCTGTATGTCGCGAAGTGCAATAAATGTGTCGATATAATTTCAAGTGTTCCACAAACCTTAAAACTTCGGTAAGAGAACAAAAAAAAATAATAATAATAAAATAAAGTTTTATGTACCATATTTGCTGTACATGTAATCATCATACGTATATTACTGAGACGATAAAACCTTAGATGAATTATTATGCCAGCCATTCGTTCGTTCATTTGAGTAGACTTACAATTTTCTTTTATACGATTACGCAAGTTCTGCAAAAATTCACGTAACGAAAGTTATCGTCTCGTTTACACATTTGGAAAGTGGGGGGGGGGGGCATGTGTATTTTTTTTTTTTTTTTACAGAGCAGGTGCTGTATATTCACAAGTTTCTGTTTTGATCTTTGTCTTTTATATATGCTTGTGAAGTATATTTATGTATGTATCTTGACCCTGAATTTTAACGTTGGCGTAAAGGAAGTTCATTCTTGCTTCTTTTTTTTTCTTTTTATGTCTTTTTCCAGACACGTCTTGAAGCTTTTATTTATACAAACTTCCGTATTATCTTTTGTATACTTGAGTCTTATAATTGCAAGGAATTAGTTTTTTTTTTTAACGTTATTAATTATGCGTTTAACAATTGGCTCTTTAAAGTTTTTAATCGCGTGAAAAAAAAAAGAAAAAGAATAGTAGGCAGTTGTATGTATAATGAATATTACGCTAATTGCATAGTAATATATGTGAAAGTATAAGTAAGTAATACTATTAATTTACAATAATTCTTTGTGGTGATAATAATTAAAATATCAAATATTATTATCACATCTATTTTTTCTTTTTGATAATTAACAACTAAATGATGTTCAATTTGTCAATAAAAAAAATTTATTTTTCATTTATATTAAAATATAAATTTTGAATTATAAGATCGTAGATTATTAATAAAGAAATAAATATAAATCATACAAGAAAAAAAGAACTTTAAAATCTCAATTATTACGCGCATGCACCTGGTGAAAACTGTCCGTATCAAACTGCGTATAAAAGAAAGAGAGAAGAAAAAAACATTCTTGTACCGTCTAATTTCACTGGAGTCTTAACGTACCTTTTAAACGCAATATTAATTTACAAGATAAGCGGTAATTGCTGCGCTTTTCCATTATATTTATCCTATACACGAATATAGGTATATATTGCAATCTCAGTGTGCTGCTTTCTCAACTTTCTACAAAAGCCTCTGTGTATGGTTGATTTGATCCATCATTGATTCTCTCTTATACACTTATACTGCTAATCATCTCCTTCATTAGTTATAAAAAAAAAAAAGAAAATACGCGAAAAAAAAGTTAAGATGACGCATGAGATTTTTCTTTTTTTCTCAAGTGTACCAACAATTAATATGTCAATCGCAATATAATAGTACTTATGTGAATATAATATCAAGTGCTAGTCGACTTTTTCTTCTTTCCACTTTTTTTTTTCTTTTTCTTTTACAACTATGAGATATAGCAGTTTTGTGACAGTGTGAGTTTTGTCTGCTACCACTTTTAGTAATTACCGGAAGAGTCATAAATTTTGTCTGTACCTACTGTTAGTTGCGATAAAATAAGTTCAGGTTAAGAATGAACCGTCTCTGTCATCAAGGTAAATCAACTGGCGCGAAATCTTGACTAACTAAGGTAAAAGTTAAGTGGGAAATTTTAGAGAAAAGAAAGTCTGAAAAGAAGCTTGTAGTGTTTTAAGGTTCTTTTTTTTTTGGTCTCATGAAAAAAATTCTTATAGGTGTGACAGGCTTGTGATCTGAGAGTCTATTGAACCCGTAATACATTTTGGTATCCATATTATTTAAAACTAAAACTTTAACCCCAACACAACCTGATCTGTATACTCCATACCTATATTATCAACTGTCCCTTTTCGCACCACACAGCTATAATAAAACAAACAGGGCGCGCCACTCGCAGTTATAGACGACTGCTCTTTGGAATTTCCCTCGTTCTCCATTTCCTATTGTTATTCACAGATATATACATACCCCTTCTCCTTTTCTCTGATCCTTCTGCTTTCGGCAGAGCAGCCTTTTCAAGCACCTCTATGTACCCACTCGAATGTGTTCATTGAATATATTCTCAATTCGTGTGAAAGCACGATTATGGGCCAGTCTAAAGATTGTCAATTTATGTTTCCCTTAAGTTCTGTTTCTGTTTGATTAATTTGTACCTTAACGTAACCATATAGGTGAAGTCGTAGCTTAATTTAAAAGTTATTATTTTTCAGGTTTAAATTATTATTTTATTATTTATTTAATTACTTTTCATTTTTAAATTGTATTGTGAGATTTTATTTGTTTTGACAAATACATTGTGATAAAGTTAAAAAATAAAAAAAAAATAATGTTTTGCGATAAATTTAATTGATTATTGATACAATTATTTATTTAGTCATTTATTTGTATGTGTATATATACAATGTTGTCTTAATGGATCAGAATGAACATAATATATTACCTTATTGGATTATACACCTTTTTTTTTGTTCTTCTCAAATGTCTCTTTGTATAAATATTAAGATTATATTTATATATTTATACACAATAGCTTGATATTTATGTACCTATATATCTTCAATAGATCGAAACCGGACTTTGAAAGGATTAAGAACACACACACATACGAGTGAGAGTCTTTGAATGGTTTAGTAATATTGTCAATTTGTCAGCTTTAACAGGCGGTAACATCGTTATCGTTACTTTTGTCGTCTGACAACATAATGAAAATTTAAAAAAAAAAAAAAAAAAAAAAATATAAACCAAAGGCATAGTGATAAAAGAAAAAAAAAGCAGAAAAAAAAAGCAATACACCTTTAACACCTCCAACACTCCCCCCCACCACTGTACTACACCTTAACACAAAACGAGCGTCATACTCTAACAAGAGTTTTTGCCATGTGACAAGACGTGTCTTCACAATATAGGTATTATCAAATTTTTCCAATTTCCTCAACTTTACTCCTAAACAACCTCTCAACAAAATCACGCAATACAACTCAATTTTCCTAAGAGATATTATATTGCAAATCATTCGTTTTTTTTTTTTTTCATCAATATCTCTATACACCTCTTTCTTAAATGTTCCTTCACAATATGCACACAAATGTATGTTGACAATAACCATTCGGTTTAAATCCAATAATCGTGTATGTAGGTATATGTGTATACGCAAATTGCTTCTGGGAGAACCAGGATTGGAAATCGAAGCGCGGTTGTTATCGGCATTATTCTCTTTCTCTCTCTCACTATATACATACACGGGGGAGTGGTTAAATTGACTGAACGATGACCTTATTCTTTCGCTTGATGGTCCCCCTCGTATAAATCGCATACATATATACATACTCGCTTCAGGAGACAACATACTTGCCTCGCCTGTATTTGCTTCTGTGACAGTAGCCACGTTTATTTTCACCTATTTATTTTCTTATCCACCCTTCCTTTCTGCAACATACATATATAGGTACCTATGTTTGGTTTATTACACGAGTTTGTGTATAGTATACAACAGTAGCAGTAGAATAATTATATTTGAAATTACGACTATTGTTGTTCATATTATGTATATTTAGGGTAGGTATATATATGAATAATATAAAAGATATACCTGCTTAAAAGTAGTTTCAAATCAAGCTAAGCTTAGCTTTGAATTTTGTTCAATTTTGATTTTTATGTCTGTCTAGTGCCTATATCCTTTATCTACTTATCCGAATTAGATATATAGATATAATTATATAAAAAAAATACCGATCAATAATCAAATACTTTCTTATGAATGCAATAATATAAATATCGGATCATCGTATTAAAAAACGACAAAATTTTTTACTAGCACAAATCTTATCCATCATAAAATTAACCATTATATTCTCTTCGCTATAAAAGCTACACTACACACACTTATATAAAACACACTACACATTATTCTTCTCTATTCGAGCATACGCTGAAAAGAGAAATCATATTGGCACATAAAGCTTCTCTCTTTCTCTTTAACAATACCATACAACTACGTAGATACATATACATACACGTGTGCAATCTACTCTTTACACTTAACTCTCAGGTGTACTCTATAGAGCAGAGTACCTATATATGCATAATGGTCTCTAAACACGTGTGCAGCAGCAGCTTTTCTTTATACTCCGCGTGGGAATTCGCGAAGCAATCGCTGTTGGACCATCGTGAAACTGATCGATCGGTTGGTTACGGGTCGCGATATTCCTTGTCGTTGGCATTACATACATATATAATACTTATAGTTGTACTGCGGACGCTGGAGAGAATTTCTAGCATATCTGTATTAGTAGGAAACCGTTAGCAAGTGAATGTGTATAAGAATATATGTATATGTACATGTGTATGAGTGTAGTTGTCCGTCCATCCGTTGACTGGTATGTGCTATACACGGCTTCCTCTTTTTCACGCGCTTACATTAGCTGCTGCTACGTCCGTTTTGTCTGCGTTATCAGGTGGGAATAGAGCGAGGATTCACCTTTTTTTACTCTCTCTCTCTCTCTCTCTCTCTTTGCTTTATATTGTTTGCTGGAAAGTAATTTCCGGTTTGATGTTTTCTCTGTGAACGTTTGAATTCTGTTTGGTATATTATGGTATGTTGCACCTACTACAATTTTTTTAATACCTTAATTTTATTTGTTCATACAAGTGGAGAGAACATTTTTTTTTTTTTTTTTTAATGAAAATTGTAGTGTTGAAGGTATTGGATAAAATTTATGAGGATAAGATTAATTAACTCTTAGTTGACTTGAAAAAAGAAAAAAAAAACGTTAGAAAAAAGTGACTATTAATCGGTAAATGAATAGATAGAAAAACTTTTAACAGTAGCATAAACAAGATGAAAAACAATAAACATCGCAATAAGTTAGTCGACAAACGATTACGACTAAATACCACCATTACGTATTTATCATCCCGCAGACCTTTTTCTTTATTTCTTTTTTTTTATCAAAGACTCGCAATAAAAAAGCTCTCTCGAACGATAGAAAAAACATTCCCTCACCATTTCTTCATTTATTTTTTTTTCGTCTAATTGTACAGATCATTAGAGAAGTTGAAAAAAAAGACTACCGTTCACCATATATATCTTTCTTTCTTTCTTTCTCTTCTTTCTCTCACGATATCCTTCACTTGCGAAAGCGTCAAAGCATACAAAACGAGACGTTGCTGCAGGGGGGGGGGCTGGGAAATGCGGGCTCCTGCAATTACGGATTATGACGAGAGAAGAGTCTTCTTACCGACTCTTCTTCAACTGACGGTTTTCACTACTATACCCTGGCAAACACCGGAACTGCCTCGAGCGTAATTACGGTCTTCTTGAGTCTATATCGTAAGCTAGACCGCCAACCAAAGGCATCTAAACTTTTTTTCTTTTTTATTATTCCTATAGGAGAGTGCGCTTCGATTAAAAGTTCTGAGGATAGTTGAGCTTCCGTTGTTTGTGGATTTTAATCTGGGTTGAGAAATTTTTTTTTTTTTTGAATGGTTTTTGTATTCGATGTATTAAATTTTAATATTAAAAAAATTGATAAAAAGATTTTAAATTTAAATGTTTTTTTTTTCAAAGGATCGTCATTATAACTAGCTTTACTTCGATGAATATACCGTTTCATAACATGGCCAGTTCAACAAAAAGAAAAAATAAGAAAAAATAAAAAAACTAGTTTACGGTCCGCTAAATTAAAAAAAAAATCGGTACAACGTTGTTCTTTTTTACATTCTATCATCATAATAACACTATGTTTTATGTTATATTCCTTAAGTAAAAGAATGATGGATAGAATCTGTCTTCGATCTATTCGTGATCTGATTGGCTTTCATTGCAACCTGATATGTAGTGTGATTGGTTTACAAGAACCACATGGTTTTATCGTGCCCAAGTTTAAAATAAGTTTAAAATGTACAAAAAGAAAGAGAAATAAAAAGAAAAAAATCCTTCAAAAGAGATGATTAACTTATATCACTATTATTTAATAATTAATATTTTACATAATATATATTTTTGAATCATGTTATTATTTTGTCAAGTCTGTGTAATCATTATATATACGTAATACTACATAACCTCTTGCCTAACGTAATGATCCCTCGCTGATCATTTTAAAAACTATTGTTCATCGATTACTTTATCGAACTTAACTAAGTTTTTTAATCATAACTTTAATTTTATAAAAGCAAAATGTATCATAAGACCACTCAAGTTAAAGGCCTTGAATTCAACTATAATTTAAGCCTTGGTAAATGGAAAAATTTTGTCTAGATCCAAAGTTACAGAAAAAAACAAGCTATTTTTGTCCATGGTCATGTTGCACCCGCACTTGATAATTTTGGAATATCGAGTGTCGATCCACATTCCATCGGTCAACTTGCACCGACACTCGATTTAATTTTGGAATATCGTGTGTCGATCCACATTTCATCGGTCAACTTGCACCGACACTCGATTTAATTTTGGAATATCGAGTGTCGATCCACATTCCATCGGTCAACTTGCACCGACACTCGATTTAATTTTG
>JAPYZE010002571.1:0-25226 GCA_030522805.1 Leptomastidea abnormis
AGTATCGGATATTTTCAAAAATGACTCGATACTCCGATACTCGGAAAAAAAGTATCGAATGATTTTCGAGTACTCGAGTAGAATCGCACCTCCCTAATAGATAGGTTAGAGAAAAAGAGAGAGAGAACAAGCAGTTTATAATCACAGCAGCCCGGTGGCGCTTCTGATGGTTTGCTACTGCTACTCTCCTCGCGCACACACTGCCTGTGCTTTATATCGTCGTCGAAGTCGTCTTCGTCACTCTCCTCCTCTTCCTCCTCCTCGTCTCGTCATGTCCTAGTCTTTTTCAGTGTAAGTGTGTGTATGTACTACAATACAGTGTCAAACAGTCAGTGCGATATCGCGCGCGCGAGTTCGCGGCTGCAGCAGCTTGCTCAGCTATAAGCTCGTCACGCGGAGAGGAGAGCAGCCAGCTCCCCAATCGTGTATATACCTACCTACCTGTTATATTCTTTTAGTCTCCCAAAGTGTGTGTTTATTTTTTTATCCTTACACATCTCGACTGGCTCTTCGACAGGGAGACGGAGGCTCTCAGGTCGTGTTGTGGAGCGCAGGCAGCGGCGCCTGGGCGCTCGCTTGCTCGCTCTCCTATAACCAACTGGAGTCTGGGGCAAGATTTTACAACTCCTTTTTTCTCAGCTTCTCCAAAGCAAGAGATAATAGCAGAGAATAACAATAACAGCAGCAGTCATGTCTTTCGTCAAGCTGTTCTGAATATAATATGCAGCCGGCCTTACGTCGTGACGATGATCCATCACGTAAGGAATCAACACAACAGCAGCCTATATTATTATCAGTTATAGCAGTAGCAGTAGCTGTGTAACAGTGCCCAATGGCAACAACCTCATCGACTAATAATCCTACTATAGTCTTACCTCTAGTTTATTATACTTACTTATATATTTATCTACTTCCGTCTGTTGCACCTGCACTCTGCTCCTCAGCGTCCACCTGCAAGCAATACTGATATAATTTAGCCTTGATGAAAGAAAAAGTGAGATATGTTTCTCAAGAGTATTTTTTACTTCCTAATACGTGCTTCTCTATCTCTTACTTTTATAGTGTTATCTTTTATCTGGGCCGCCCTTCGTGCCTGGATATATAGAATCGGAGCAGGCCCTCGTTGATATACATTTTACACGCACATATATACACAACAAATTGACGCAAGCGCGGCGAAGAGCATAGCAGCATCTCATCTCGCTCTTATTTCGGATTCGGACTCGCTAAACATATATACTTGCGCGCGACGTGGGGTGGGCCCCCCTTCTGTTTTTGCTGATTTATGCACGGGTTGTCGAGCTCCAAGTAGCAGAAGGAAGGAAGGGGGTAAAGCACGCGCACACTTGCACATAAACACAAATCATCACTCTGCTTAATGTTTTCTTTTTCTTTTTTTTTACTTGTCAGAGAGCAAGGCTAATACATATGCTCCGCTCTTTGATGTGATGAGCCTTCAGCTTTGCAACTTGTCTGCTTATATGGAGAGATAAAGATAGAGAAAAAAAGGAAAAAAAAACTTGTATGTTGAGCTCTTGAGCTCTTCTCGTTTTGAATATGTGTGTGTGTGTGTGTCTGTGTGTTCATCTTCCTTTTAGCTGAGTTAAATGGTCCGGAAGAATCCGAGGGATACTTATTTAGTTGAGTGTGTTTTAAAATGTATCGTGATTTTAGAACGTCGAGCGTTTCTGCTTTTACTTGTTGGACCTTGAGCGCTCTCGAATAAATTATCGCTTAATAATGACGTGATTAGGATTTTTGCTGTGAGGCTGTTACTACTGCTACTGCTACTGCTACTACTAGTATTCAAATATGTATCTGAAGGTTGCAGCCTGGTTAAAACAAGAATTTTGGTGTTTTGTGTGTGATTGTGATATAATTTAATGATTAGTGAAAAGGCCTTGGATTATAAAGTTGGTGTTTTATTTTAGAATACAGCTAATGGGTGGAATTAAGGAATCGTGAGGCCTATTCTTCACTGTAAACAAATTCCATCAGAACAAGCAGATAACAATATTGCATTAAAACACTTGCTACGGAATAAGTCTTCCTCAATTGGCAACTAGTCAACTCCAGGCTTTTGAATTTTTTGCCAAGAAGATACTAGAAACAATGGCAGCAACAAAAGCTTTAGAAAATGCCGTCCAGGTCAGGCCTGTTGAGGTGTCGCAGCAGCTTCAAGATGGAGAGAAATTTGTCAAGTGGGACGACGTAAGTGACTTTGATTGTTTTGAATGTATGTTTGACTTATGCATAGAGGAATTAATATACACTGTAAGATAAACACTAGGATGCAGAAGTTTAACTAGGAGATTGTGACACAACTGATACAAAGTTCTCTATAGAGATTATATATTTTTTAATTTTATCTTTGTTTTCATTAAAATCAAATAGTAAAAATTAATAGGTTTTTTTATAATATACAAGTATTGAAAAAATAAATCTTTATCAAATTGTATATAAAAAGTTTTGTTTTTAAGTGTAAAGATTGATAAACCAGATAGACTGCAAGTGATAAAGAATAAGTATGTTCACATGCTTAGATATGTTAAAGTTCATTTTATCTAAATATGCACAGGATTTATATTTTTATCAAAATGTAAATAGAAAAATATAGTTCTAAATGTGAGATGATAATAATTAATAGTTTTAAGGCTATAGGTATGATGATAAATGAGTTATAAATTTATATTATTTGTTTGATAAATTAGAATCATTAGTATTTAAACGTTAAATAAAATAATAATTTTTTCAAATATTTTTTTAAATACTTCATACATAATTTCTATAATTTATGTACATAATTTTAAATCAACATTTTTTGCAAGATAAAGAAAATTTTACTGTATAGTTTAAAGAATTTTTAAGGGTAAGCACTATCACATTGTTTTGCTCAAATGTAGGAATCATGGATAGCGACACCAGTTACTTTAAGAGTGGACAAACATGGTTTTTACCTATATTGGGTAGACCAGCACAATGAGGTGGATATGATAGACATAGCAATGATTCGTGACACCCGAACTGGAAAATTTGCTAAAATACCCAAGGTGACTATAAAAACTGAGGCTTGGGTGTTTAACTGATTAACAAAAATTTGCATGTCATTAAAAGTAAAAAAATTAAGAAGCACGTTTTTTCATTTAAATTGTTTTGTTTATTTATTTAAGAAAAATTTTTTACTATAAATTTGCATGAATGTGAATAAAATTAGAATTCATGTACTTTGTAGGAAGTATTGGTTACATCATTAATACAATGATTATTTTTTGCTAAACACTTGTATAATGTCTTTATAGTTTTTATTATTTTTTAAAATATAAATTTTTTACAATCATCAAAATAAAATAGTTATTTAAATACTGAAATCTAAAAAGTATTATAACGAAAATCAATTTAATATAATTTTATAAGATATTTTTAAATTGTATTAATTTATGAAATATATGCATATAGACGTGTATTTACATCAATAAATAAATCTATTCACTTTCACAGTTTACTTTAATAATAGTTCGTATTTATAAACTCTTCAACAACATTAATAATGAAAAAATATATAGAACGCACATTGTTACAAAGGGCGCTAAAAAAAAGAAGAAGATAATCAATTATAAACAAACAATAAGTTTACATTTACAGCGTTAACGATATATATATTTTTAAAATAATCCATTAATCCCCGATACAAAACAACTCAACGTCATAATTCCACTCGGCATGGTTGTGCTGTAGCTTAAAATAACTAACGCATGTCTAAGCCACACACGCTTATTCCATCAAATCGACAATTCAAAAATAAAAATAAAAAATAAAAAAAATCGTCACTGAAACTACGACGGCTAATATTCATTCTCACAAGAAAGCAGTTTTTCTTCCGCTTGGGTTGCGGGATTACTGTCTAAAAAATTGTTGACACATCAATTTAATTTAATACGCTTATGTATGTACATATAAATTTTATTAGGATCCAAAATTACGAGCTATGGTGTCGATGGGCTCGCAAGATTCGTTGGAGGATAAAACGATAACGATTTGTAGCGGCTCCGATTTTGTCAACATGAATTTTGTCAACTTTTGCACAACCAGAGCTGAAATAGCTCGACATTGGACCGAAGAAATTCTTCATCTCGCTTATAATTTAACTCAGCTAAATACCAGTACCATAATGTTCCTTCAAAAGGCACACACGAAGCTAACACTCACGGCCGACAAAAACGGCAACATACCTGTGAAAAAGTAAGAGCGATTTTATAGCTGCGAATATATATTTTTTCTGTCTTTCTATTTTGGCTAAATCGTTGGGATTATTTCGATGTTTTTTTTTTGTTTTTTTATTTTGGTTCTTTTTTTTGGTGATTAGTCCAACTAACTATACCATGCTCGGTCAAAACGAGTTTTTGATTCTCTCTATAGCTCATTTTTTATACATACCGTCATTAACGTGTGACTGAAATAATCTCAAGGAAGCATCAAGATAGAATAAAAACTCGTCTGCAAAATTTTAAATTATTCAACTAAATTTTTAACGGAAAGCCATGTGAATTATTTCTTTTTTTTTTTATTGAAAAATTCAAATCAAATATTTTTGAGCGACAGTTTAAAAATGAAAATATAAATGATTATATGTTCTCTGAGATTTTAATCGATTTTTTTTCAAACCAATGGTACCAGCTAAATATTTACCAAGTTATTTAATCTGAAATCCGAATAAATATTTAATTAAGTAACAGTTTATCTTCCTTAGTAAGATTAAATTCAGGCAAAAAAAAAAAAAAAGAAAGACTTCTTTTTAATAAAAAAAACTATACCTATACATCTAAAAAACGATTAAACTAAATCCGCTTACATTGCAATTTATTTTTCAGCATACTAAAAATGTTCGCCGTGAACAAGGAGGATAAAAAAAGAGTCGAAAAAGCATTAGACATCGGTGGCTACGCCTCAGGAAAAAACGACTCAATACCCTTACAAAAATTTCAATTCGAAGATTTTTTCAATTTCTACAAGTCGCTGACCCAGCGCTCGGACGTAGAGCGTGTCTTCGAGGAGATAGTAGGAAATGCCAAACGCAAACTAATGTCTGCTGTACAGTTCGTTGAATTTCTAAATCAAACTCAACGCGATCCTCGGCTCAACGAAATTCTTCATCCTTACGCCAACGTAGCACGTGCGACGGAGATAATCAATCAATACGAGCCAAACAAACATAATGCTCAGAAAGGACAGCTTAGCTTTGATGGATTTTTGCGATATCTCATGAGCGAGGATAATCCCATTGTCGCGGTATCGAAGTTTGAGCTGTCCGACGACATGGACCAGCCTCTTGCTCATTATTTCATCAATTCTAGTCACAATACGTATCTTACAGGTGATTTTCAATTATTATTTTTTATGTATACGTATTTATTTTAATTGTATCCTATATAAAGTAAATTATAATGATTTTTCAAAAAACATTTTTTTTTCTTTAGGTCATCAATTAACGGGTAAGAGTTCGGTCGAAATATATCGTCAATGTTTGTTAGCTGGTTGTCGATGCGTTGAACTCGACTTTTGGAACGGCAAATTCGACGAACCCGTCATCGTTCACGGGTTTGTATTTTAAATTTTAATAAATCAAAATGTAACCATTTTCGTAATACACATTAATATAATGTTTAATTTAATGTAAAAAAAAAAAAAAAATAGATATACATTCGTACCTGAAATCTTGGCTCGAGATGTTATTGAGGCGATAGCAGAGAGTGCCTTTAAGACATCTGAGTATCCTGTCATACTCAGCTTTGAGAACCATTGTAATCCAAGACAGCAAGCTAAGATTGCCCAGTACTGCAGAGAATTCTTTGGAGAAATGCTTCTTGATGCACCTCTTGAATCTCACAAGGTAAAGTTTTTTTCTTTCTGGTTTAGTATTTCACATGTTATTATTATAAAGCAGTTAATTTTAAATTATAATATAAAAATTGAATTAAAAAAAAAAAAAATAATAAATGCAATTTATTTACACCAGCTGTTTAGTTGATGTATTATAATTTTTTTTTTATAACATGAATATTTAAATTTTTAGCTGGAACCTGGTCAAGAATTACCACCTCCTGGATTATTAAGACGAAAAATAATAATAAAAAACAAAAAGAAGCACCATCATAAAAAAAATCAGAAAAAGCATCAGGCACAAGCTGAAATCGCACAGCAGCAGCAACAACAACAACAACAGCAAGAAGATTCAACCGAGGTCAGCGAAGAGAATGGCAACGACAACCAGTCGGCCAAAGGAGAGAACGGCCCTCCACCTGACATCATTCCACAAAGCGAGATGGTCGACGGTGTCGTTGTCATTAATGGAAACAATGAGCAGACGGGTAATGGAGAAGTCCACCCGCCTATGCTGCAACAACGCCAGAGCAGCAAGGACAGCACACAAGACGACGACGGTTAGTTATAGTCTTTTACAGTATTACGTTTCACACTAGTATCAGTGTACTTTTTTTCTTTTTTAACATAGCTTCGAAAGAATGACATATTTTTAAACTGGAATATATGTAGCGTAATTTATTTGGAATTTGTTTAACTTTTAGATGATGAAGAAGAATCGAGTACAGAAGAGGATGAGTCAAACGTTGAAGATCTTAAAATTAGGGTTGGCGAAAAGGGTCCCGTTGCCGATAAAGCGGTATCCAAAGAAACCGAAGCTGGAGCCGAAATTTCAGCTCTCGTTAATTACGTTCAACCTGTTCATTTTAATAGCTTTGAATATGCGGAGAGTAAGATATATTTTATATTTTATAACATATTATTACTAAAATAATAATTTTCTACTACATAATACTAATAATCACCTAATATTTCAGAAAAGAATCGTATGTATGAAATGTCATCGTTTGACGAAAAACAAGCAACGACTTTGCTAAAGGAACGGCCACTCGAATTCGTCAATTACAATAAACATCAACTGTCGCGAGTTTACCCTTCAGGCACGCGCTTTGACTCAAGCAACTTTATGCCTCAAGTTTTCTGGAACGCAGGCTGTCAACTTGTAGCTTTAAATTATCAAACTTTAGGTAACTAATTTTAGATCTGACGCTATACGTCAGTTAATTCACGAATATGCTTCTTGTATGCTTGCTTTATTTTAAGATATGTTTGAATCGTAAAAGAGCAAAATATTCATGGTCCACTGCTTTTTAATGAGAATACTTCATTGGCTTTACGAAACAGTGGATTTTATAATTGACAAACTTATCCTTGTACAACATTTGTGTGAACATAATTTAATTAAAATTTCAGATCTTGCTATGCAATTAAATCTTGGCATATTCGAATACAACAAACGTTGCGGCTATTTGCTCAAACCTGAATTTATGCGCAGAAAGGATCGTCGATTAGATCCTTTTGCTGAATCAACGGTAGACGGAATAATTGCAGGGACAGTTCGTATTCATGTTATATCTGCTCAATTTTTGTCAGATAAAAGGGTCGGAACGTATGTCGAAGTCGATATGTATGGTCTTCCAGCTGACACTGTCAGAAAGAAGTTTCGCACAAAAATTGTACCTAACAACGGTATTAATCCAGTTTATGATGAAGAACCATTTGTTTTCAAAAAGGTACTATAGTACTCTTATTAAAAGTTGTATACATAATGGTTTTTTAAACTATTTATTATTTTATAAAAAAATTTACAATTTAAATCTTAAAAAAAAAAAAAAGAAATATCACAATAAATTTTTCTAGGTTGTTCTGCCAGATCTGGCATCTATCAGAATAGCAGCATACGAAGATTCGGGCAAGATGATCGGTCATCGTGTTCTACCAGTAGTTGGACTGTGCCCAGGCTACCATCATGTAGCTTTAAGAACCGAGTGTGGACAACCTTTACCACTCGCCAGCCTTTTCTTACATGTGATTGTGAAGGATTATGTACCAGATGGATTGAGCGATTTTGCTGAAGCACTCGCCAACCCAATTAAGTACCAGAGCGAAATTGAGAAACGCGAAAAACAACTGGCCGCGCTTACAGACGATTTGGAAGAGCCATCCGAGGGCGAGATCGAGGTTTGTTTGTTTTTGGCTTATAAGCTTGTTTCAACTTATTTTGAAAAAAAAAATTGGCTTTCAAAATGACTTAAAGACGTGTGCTTTGACTGAAAATTTTTATTTGTACTATTTATGTTAACGGTATCTAAAAGCTTGACTTGACAGCTTGTGTACGTAAGAAATATTTCTTGAAAGTGCATATTTTTTACTTGTTTTATTTCTTGTAAATAATATCCCTTCAATTAATATTCAAATAACATATATATAATTTTTAAATTATTTTCAAAGAAATAAAGTTAACAAGAATACTTGCATGTGTAAAATGAAAATTAATATTAAACAAAAATTATATATTCTTATTTACATAACAATTTGCTTTTCTTGTAACATGTTGACTTGCTGACTAACTGTTATAGATTAAGGAAAAGGTTAAGGAAAAAGCTGGTGCTAGCGCTAGTTCAAGTTCTACTAAGCCAGCCGTGAGTTATTCAACAATTCACGATCTTTCTTAGAAAATTCCATTGAAAATGATACTACCTACATTACTTTAATTTTAGCCCTTTAACACAATATATGTTCAATTTTGACATGGTTTTAACACGATTATCGTTATATTTAATGAAACGTATTTATCCTCTATAATACACAGTCACGCACAATCCATTCATTGAAAAAGATTAGACTTTTCTATGTCATAACATATAAGTTGTAATTCTCACATAAAGATCTTAATCAATTGACACTAATACATTAATCGAAATAAGAATTAGAACTTATAGCTTCGAACAATTTCGCGACTCCCGAAATCGTCATCATAAAAATAATCAACGAGATAAAAAGATAAGTCATGCTAGTAAATTGAAAGATCGTTCATTCAATATACTAACTCGACATTCCGTCTCTGTCTTACACATTCCACTACATAGTCAGTTTATGAGCCTCGAGATCAATGAAATATTAACAAACTCAGGTGTTGATCAAGATTGATTTGAAATAGTACAATGAAAATAAATTCAATTTTAAAAAAAAATAAATACAGAACTACATAAGAAAAATTGATGCTTCATTGAGAAATAAGATGCACATAATTTTTTCATTAACAAATTACACTGTCACTATATTATACTCTCAATTATTATAAAAAAAATAAAAATATTTCAATGAATTCTTCTAATGAGAGACAAGTGACTGTCAAAATTTGACCTGCTTAATTTTCATCTCTATCTATATCATTTTCAGGACGATACCGGCAAGACGAAGCGCATGCAGTCGATCGGAGAATCACCAGCACCAAGCACCGTGAGTCCACATGGTAGGCCCTCGATTGGCATCATTAATGCTTTGGACTCCCAGGAACTCGAGGATGGCAGCGCAGCTGCAATAGCATCCAGTGTAACCGTCGTTGATGGAGCCTCAAATCGAAGTCCCCTTAATGCCAGCACCAGTTAGTTTTTTTTTTCTATACTCAATTTTTAAGATGTTTGTTTTAACATATAAGCAGTGCCTAATTTACGTGTTCTTATTTTATTTTTTTTTTTAATGCAGGCTCGTTTTCACTGGTGACGGAAGATATTGTCGCAGAGTCGCTTGATAAGTTGATGCAACACAAGTCTGTGAAAGAAAAGAAAGTTGAATTGGAAAAAAAATTGGAAACGTTAAGAAAAAAACAGGAAAAAGTAAATTGAGATATTTTTTGCTTAAGAAAAAATTGTACCTATTATTTGAAAATAATGTTATTGGTTTTTATTAGGAAAAAGTGCGCGTGCAAAATACAAAAGGATCTGTTGATGGAGAAAAACAAAAATCGAAATTTTATGTCAGCAATATGCTGGTAAAACGTCTCTCCAGTAAAAATATGTAAGTGCATAAATTGTTTATGAAGTTGAAATGAATTTTTTATTTTTCTTTATATAAATTTTTGTTTAATTTTTTTTTTCTTTTCAATTATTACCAATGACTTCAGTTTCTCTAGCGAAGTCGGTCTTAGTAGTTTAGCGCAAACTGATGTCACGGACTCGTCAGAGGTGGATAATCGCGATGGCAACGTCGATATTCCACCAGCTAAAGGCATTCCGCGCAGCCAAAGTGAACGTCTGATTGCCGTATGCAAAGAACACGTACTACAGGAACGTGAACTGCAGGAACGTTACCACAAGGATATGTTTGTTACACTGGAGAAGGTATTGAAATCGTCACAAAGTAACCAAATAAAAACACTTCAGGCACTTTACGAGCGTGAAACTAACGATGTAAAGAGAAAATTACAGACAATGAGACATGAAGAGGTACGCTTGTAAAACACAAATTTGTTAAAATAAAAAAAAAAAAACAAAAATTTTATGCTAGTTTTTTTATTTGATTAACAGGTGAAACACTTAGCCAAGATTCACAAAGATAAAGCTGAACTTGATCGCATGAAAAGAGAAGTTGCAAAGTCAACAGTGGAAAAAGGAGTTAACGAATGTACAAGGCTTACCAATCTGTTTGAGAAAAAGCGAAAGGAATTAGAAAAACAACACGAAGAGGTCCGTCAAAAGTTTGAGGACGAAAAAGCAAGGGTAATTAATTTTTTTTACCGCTTAAATTTTAATGTTTATTATCATAAATTAATAACATTATAAAACACATTTTAATGCAAAAAGTAATAAAAATAAAATTTTTAAATTATTTAAAAAAATTAAAAAAACGAATAAACGTGACAAAAGTTACAAGCAATTCTTCTTAACCAACAGATACGTGCAGATATACAAGCTGAATATAACGACCGCTATAGCAAGTTTGAAATCGTTGACATTGATTTATCGCCGACTAGTGCCGGTCCGGATGTTTCTGATGCCGTCAGTGAAAAGACTTACTAGCAGGAGGCTGGACGTTACCGTTGGTTAAGATGTTTCCAGCGGGATAAACGTCAGTGAACCGGTTAACCACAAAGCGATGGAAATCTGCTTTTGAATGGTCCAGAAATGAGACAACTGTGGGTAACGTTGCTCTTCATGAGACACGAGAAGCCTGATCTCAAGTTGCAGGCATCGTGGAAGTAAGCAGCGTCACAGAGTCACAGGAGGAGACAGCTGCATTTCTAATATGTAACATTCCGATCCCTTAATTAAAATTATTCAATCGACGACTGGATAAAACTATCTTTTAATTACTCGATAATGAGGCGGCAGATGCGTTGTTCGTCATTGAGTCACGAAAAGAAGATTTGTAAACAAATGACTCGTCAAAGAACGCGCGAATCACATCTTACATTTTCGACTTGCAGTCACAGTATTAAAATAATTCATAATAAATGTAACGGAACATTTCAGAATGCGAGAAAAAAATTCGTTTGATCGCAAAAGCAAGAGTGAGTAAGTGTTAAATAGCTAAGTCGAAGAAAGTGTGGAAGACTGATCAAGAGTGAAATGTATGAGAGAAAGAAGAATTTTACAAAAGCAAAACCGTGATAGAAAATACGAAGAAAGAACGTAGGGTTTATTCATACTAGAGTCATGCGACTCTAAATAAGTGTAATCTTTTTAAACTGTAACTATTAATCTTGTTGTTATATACATAAGGCGTTACATTCTCCACTCAAAATAATATTGCTAAATATCATGTGCAATTTTCTTGATTGTTCAAAAAAGAAAAGAACCTCATACAGAGGTAAAAAATTAGGCTCGAGCTGAATCTCACTGGCCTAGTGAAAAACTGAGATTTTTTAAAGGCTGGATAAATAAAAGAAAAACGCCCTGTACCATTTGTGCGAGCAATTTTTAATTTGAATTCGCTTTCGGAAAAGATAACCGATAAAGCGAAAATATTTTAAATCGTGGAATAGAGGGATAATCCATCACTTGCAAACGTGCAAATAATATCCCTCGTTCAAGTCGTTAATACGAGTCTATTTGACTTTTTGCCATACAATTCTTCCAAAGTAAGGGATTTCCGATGAACAAACTGCAAAATGCAATTTTGATATTTGCTAATAATACTATGCGAGTTATTCAGATAAGTTTGTGAGAGAATAAAAAAAAAAAGTTGAGAGCGAAAACGGATAAAATTAAAAATAAAAAGGTCGGTGCAGACCACTTTTTTCGAGATGACAATCAAAAATGTTACGCGCGAGCAATTCCTTGTGATGCCGTAACATTTTCCTTGTTATTATTAATAATGTGCGTATACATAACTATTTAAATTATCACGTCTACTCATGAAAGACTAAGCATAAACTACAACATAAGTAATACAATTTAATAATAATAATGATATAAATAGTAATAATTATAATGACGATAGCTTATAATAATATGATGTAATAATAAATCAGATTGTCCTGTAATTATAATCGACAAGACGTATAAAGCGCGACCGATTTCCAGCCTTCTTGTTCTGTGCAAAGGACTTGTGTAAAAGTGTATACGAGCTCCTAATCGAGGTAATTGTTAAATCATCCCTGGTATGTCGTTTATAAGTCTTCATTAAGAGCTAGGCAACGTTTGAAAAGTCGTAAACATTGTGAAGTAACAATGCGTTGTGATATTAATGGATCTCAAAGCAATCATAAGGATCGTTGTTTTGTAAAGTCTAAGCTAAAGCTTAGGCGATAAAGGCGAAAAGAGTAAGTGTTTGTGAAAGGAAGATAAAATAGGGGATGACAACTTCATAGTCTGAAGCACTATATTAATAAAAGGAGTTACAGTTAATTTTAGGGCAGCTTAGCAATTTGTAGGTTTTTGTCCCTTTGCGTCTTTTTTTTTCATTTAAAACATTTTAGTCATGCGCGAAGAAAAGTTAAAGTTTTGTTAATAATTATAATTACCATTTTTTTTTTCTAAAATGCATTTATAATGCACAAATTAAGGTTTGCTCACATAAAAATTAATTATTTTATTATAAGTGATTTTTTAAATTTTGTGATGAAATGCATTATTTTGCAATTATAAAAATTTGTCGAACAACAAGCTGTCATACTCATAAAAAAAGCACAATATTAAAACTGAACTTTTTGTGCGTGTATATAAAAGCAATATGTTGTGATATATCGATAACGTAAACACATTGTTTAAGTCTGTACTATACGTCAATTATATTTTTAAGATTTGTTTATTATGATTTAAATTAAAACAAATATCATTGAGATTTTTATCAGAATATTTTAACTTTGTGAGTATTGTTTAAAATATTGTGATACAGAATAATGAATCGATGGGTATGGCAGCCAAAAGTATATCTTTACAAATTACACATTATTTTCTATGAATCAAACCACAACAAATTCGATCTTTAATTTTTTTTTTTTCATATCCAAAATTGTTTGAAATATGTGTTAATGAATAAGTACGCTCAATACGACGATATTCTTAAAGCTCTGGCAAATTTAGTTCTTTATTTTTGAGACGTGCCGATTAATTTAAAAAAAAAAAATTAAACAAGCTGCTAAAGTTTAAACTATAAAGAGTCTCATATTTGTAAAATCGTCAAAGCTCACAGGGCAGGGGGTCGATCGCACATAAAACGCCGGAAGATGAGGTCTAGAATAGATGGGTGTGTACGGGTAAACTACCATTTCTGTTCTTCCAGTCATTTCGCGCATGGACTTCCATAGTACATTATAAATATACACACACCTCGTTGTGAGCTTGATATAGCTCTCCGCCCCTCTCCATGGCACCTCCGATCCGTGTAAATATATATAAAAAAAAAAACGAAAGTGATTTAGACGACTATATTAAATTATTATTATTATTATTATTATTATTATTATATATACATATACAGAAAAAAATACATATTATATATATATTCCGCGTTAAACTATTTTATGTGTTGTTGACGTTGATGTTGTTATATTAATCGTATAAGCACATACAGTAGAAGAGATTTTGAATAGTCCATGTTTCCATGTCGTAATTCTTCCATTCGTCGAAGAAAGTTTACGTGTAGTATGGATCTTGATAAATATATGCTGTAGATCGGCAATTATGCGATCGAGCTTGCGTTAAGTCCAAGCGTTTTCGTAAAATTACAAATCGTCAGCTCGAAGTGTTCGATTTTTTATGCAATATTTCGTTTTTGCGTTATATATATTCTCATTGCTTTAGTTCTTTTTTTTTCTCTCGGATTATCAATGCAATCGTTAAATTTTTAAAATTTGCGTTGTTTAATAAAAAAAAAAACGATTGTTATATTATGTCATTACGATGAATCAGTCAAAATACTAGTCTAATTATTTTTATTTTTCAAGTTAAAATATTTTGATTTAAATTATTTTAAGATTTTGTAGTTGTAAGATTATTTTTTAGTATTTTTCTGTAAATAAATATTTTGTCGAATTCAGACTGCCAAATAAGGATAAACAATGTCTGATGAAGTATAATCAAATTTTTATTTCTGTTAAAACATTTGAATATATTATTGATTTCAGTAAGCTTCTCCATGAATCTCTATTTTAGTTATTATTAAATAAGAGACAAGTCAAAATAATTGTTTTACTGATATTATACAAATATTTGTCTTGATATTATTCCTACGTAATCTAAGTTATTTGATTTAAGTTTTCATTAATGTAGATAGACAAGTTCCCCCCAAAAAAAAAAAATTTCAATATTTTTTATGCAGATTTAAATTTTTTTTCTTATACAATTTAAATAAATACTTTCATTTGGTTTATCATTGCTAAAACTATTCACCAATAAAAATATAATTTTATTTCTCGACATTATTTTATTGATTCATTTTTCGTTAAAAATTATCATTTATGTGTAACTAATCAGGGAACTTTTCTGTCGATAAACGCCAATTCATTATTTTAGTCATGTATTGCTTCATCAACATGTACCATTAATTTTTTTACGAAAACGCCAAAATAATAACTACATCTGATAATATACTTATATATTTTAAACGGAGAAAAAAAACAAATAAGTCTTACCACTTAACATCAGTATTTAAAAAAAAAAATAAAAAAAAGAAATCTCAATATCGTAAATAGCGTGTAAAATATTGTCTTTCTCACAATTGTCAAACTTTTACTGTCTCAAGTTGTAACGTCGCACAAAATTTTGTCGCATTGTTTTCCTGTGTAATGTTCGTACATGATTTTGATATTAAAATGAACAGTAAATCCTCAACGACGATTTAAAAACATATTATAATGTTTCAAATTAAAACGAAAAAAATTACTAACAAATAAAAACTTTGTAAACGTACGAACATTATATAATTAACAATGCAAACAGCATACAGCAACAACAACAAAATCTCACGCATTTTTTCTTGCTTTCAATGCGTATTACTATTACTGTTAAAACACAATGTATATCGCTTTATAACGTCAAAAATCTATGTAACTGCAAATTTTGTGACGCTTTTTAGAAGTGCGATATTCTTGTCTTCCTTTGTACACAATACTCGCTTATACTGCTTTCAATAAGCATGCAATATTCATCTCCTACGTTTGATAAAAAAAAAAGCATTATGCTTTTGCCGTACGTCGTTTAAAAACTCAGCTGCTATTTTTCTTTCTTATATATTTTTGGCGTTTATTGTATTTTGTATCTTGAATCTCATAATGTAGCGCATTTTTTTTTTTTTTTTTTTTTTTTTTTTTTTTTTTTGTTTTTTTATAAAAATTTTTTTTTTTTTTTTTGTTTTTTTTTTTTTTTTTTTTTTTTTTTTTTTTTTTTTTTTTTTTTTTTTAAAATATTTGTTATAGATAAAAAAAACAAACAATGTCTAGTTTACGTTTCTTGAAATATCTTCTTTTTTTTTTTAATTCCGTTCGATAAAGTTCCGAATGTTGAATCTGTAATTTTTTTACATCACATCCTACTATTTCTTGGATTCAACTATAAAAAACAATAATTGTGATTTTACTTCTTCCTATTACATTGCATAAGCACAAACAGATAAAACAAAACTAAATTTTGCTTGTTACATTAACGTGATATTAAAAAAAAAAATACAATTTATACTTTTCTGCGCTGATAATCAAATTTAAAATGCTTTCACAAAAATAGTAAAATATACATATAATTTTGCGCTTTCAATGGAATTGCTTGAATCTATTCTTAATTATAAATGTCGCTTTGCACCTGTATAATCGTATACGTACATTTAAATGCATCTGAAATGAATACAAATACAATCGCACAGTGCAATTTTTTCAATTTCTATATGTACACGTATACGCATATAAAAAAAAATGCATATTTAATAACAATAAAACAAACGATAGAGCACTTGTATATACAAAAAAAAATATTGTTCCATTCAAGCTTTTTCGCTATTTCTCTCCTTTACATATAAATATATAATAATAACATATGACTTGAGATCTACTGCTTCTCCAGTTGGTTTTTCATAATATGTGAACATAAAACTATACTGATATAACTATATTGATACTGTATATCCTCCTGTCTTGTTATCGTTATATAATGAGATATGGAAAAATGAAAGGTATATATAAAATGCAAATGGAATACGCTTTTCGCGTAAACCTCATCAAAGTACTTAAAATTAAATTTAAAAAAAAAAAAATGCACCGAAACGTTCTATGAAAGCTTACACTATATTTACTCTATCTAAGATATATATTATATACGTTAAATATATAAATATATATTTATTGAGCGATGATGCGTTATAAAATTTAAGACAACGATGTCTTTTTCGTTATTCCTTAACGTATCATTATTTAGGCTGTTTATGCGTTTAGTATTGTGTGCAGGAGATTTGCGGTAGGTTTTTTTAAAAAACAGTCTTTAAGGTGTTGACGAAATAAAAATAAAAAAGATGATACATATTTTATAAACATTCCAGTTTTTTAAATGTAAGGGATATTATGTGATTAGTAAAAATATTAAATTTTTAATATTTTTATTGCGTGTTGAAATAATTTTTTTTATATAGGTACCTAATTCGTATGTTAAAATGAAAATTTTAGAAAATTTATCGCTATTAGATTGAATGATATACCTATGGAAATAATAAATTAAATTTAAAAAAAAAAGAATTACAAATAATTCAAAGTTTATTCAGCTTCCAAAACAAGTTAAAATCTTAATACGTCCATGAATGTACAAATACGTTGAAAATAACTCTATTTGATTTAGATATTGCACATATTAAAAATTGTAATTTTAAGGCACGTGGTTAAAAAAAAAAAATTAGTTAATTCTAAACAAAAAATATTCTAATTTTATCAACAACGTGACATACTTTAATCACGCATAAATGATTAAATCGTTACTAAAGCAGAAAGTTGTTGAAAAAAAAAAGAAAAAAATACAAATATATATATTTATTTGTAAATAAATTAATCAATCACTGTCGATCCTGAACTATACGAATTATATAAAAAAAAAATAAAAAAAAAAAATAGGCGCAACTGGACGTAAAAAAATAAGCCAAAATTAGCGCCTTTTAATCTCTATCCTCGTGATCTAATATCTCCTGCATACAATACTAAAAACTTATCACAGCCTCTCTATGAAAGTACTTAAAAGTAATGTTATTAACGAAAACAAGCGTTTAAATCAACTATAGTTACACAAAAAGCAAAAATAAATTATATTTGAGAAAAAAAAAAAATTGTCTCTTCCTCGCTCGCATTAAATATCTCTCGTATTTCCTCTGATGCAGCGTGGCGTCTTTATACATCGCTATATAATACTCTCAAATATATATTCTTATTCCTATATATAACGTCAGAATGGTCAAGCTCTATCTCAGTTAATATATTCACAAAAAAAAAAACTATATAATGCGGATGTTTCTACAAGAAAACGTGCGATTTCCACACGTGCGCGAATATATGCATTCTTTTGTCGCTGTACACCTTATCCAGTATATATAAAAAGAGCATAAATATTTCCTGATACATATACCTACATAAAAATTATATGCGCCTTCTCTTTTATTCTGTATATAATTAGCTGTATAGAAAAAATATATGATGAAAATCGTATTGATCCTACATGAATTATATACGCACTTACTTGGTTGTTGATTATATTTTTAAGGATGGTTGTATAGGTAATATAAAGGTGTATTGTTGATGTCTGATCAATTAAAATTGCTCAAAATGTTTTTAGTTGCTAGTCAATATATAATCGATGTTTCTTTTTTTTTTTTATTATTATTATTATTATTTAGCGGAGACCAAAGATTATTTTTTCGTTATATATTATTGATTGTTATTAGGCGAACATATAGTACGGCATGTAATTTTAGATGTAGGCTCTTTACCAGATTTTCATTTGCGCAGATTAAATAATGAAAATTAAAATTAAAAAATTAAAAAAAAAAAAAGAGGAAGAGTATTATAAATGCGGTGTTACGAGGAATGTCGACGGTTATACCTATATTGCATTGACCTTAAGTGTATTGTATTTGATAAATAAAAAAACAGAGATTAATTAAAAAGAAAGAAAGAAAAAAAAAAAAACAAAAATTGTAAATAAAAGAAAAAATGAGCTAATGTTGTTATTATAGATTATTTTTCGAAATCTTCTAAACACTTGTTTTGCGTATAAAATGAAAATTTTCTATTTTTTCGGGGATTATTAAGTATATATTATACGATTGTAAAAATGATGACTGAGTTTATATTACTGTAAACGTATACTTATAAGTATATAAATCAATTTTCAAATATGCAGTGCTCACTCAGTTCTCTAAATAAAAATATGCCGTTGTGTTATAATAAACGTCGTTGTGAAAGTTGTATTTTTGTTTGTGTAAACAAAAAAAAAAATGATAAATACAGCGTGGTATATATAAAAATATAAATATATTTGCGGTATGTGTTAAAGAAAAAAGTTTCTCGCTTTGACGTTTTACTTGACATAAATATATACATATAATTCAACATGTTAAACAAAATTTCTTCCTACTCAAAAGCATATTCTGTCACTGAAAAATGTTTTTATTATTTTTTTTTTTATTTGTTTCATAATCGATCGATAAATCCAAAGACTCAAAAAAAAAAGCAAGAAGCAATGCTCGATTATAAGAAAGTTAATAAAAAAGGAAGTATATTTAAAGCGACTAGCGCCGAATAGCGCTCATGCTTAGCTGTCGACGATCATTGGATTCGATATATTCTTTTGCGCGTAACAAATGAAAAAATAAGTTCGAAAAGAGAGAAGAATAAGCAAATTGGGAAAAAGTAAATGAAATAAAAAATTTGTTGTGGAAAAGAGACTTGCTTATAAAGATGTTTTAAAAATGACGACATCGAGAGACGAGTTGGGAGGCTATAGCGAGTGAAGTTTTTAAGAATAATGATATAATAATTAAAAAAAAAAAAAAAAAAAAAACAAATCGAAATATGTCCAATTCATCCAACGATCCCTTCTCTGACTCACTTGTGCCTTGCCCTCGATATGGTCATTCACTGAATTTTCGCGCCCAACAAAATTCCAAGTTGAAAAAGAATTTAAGAAATAAATAAATAAATTAATAAATTAATAAATAAATATAAAAATTTTCACGCCCGAAATAATAAATAAATAAATGGTCCCGCTTCTTTTATAGGTCAAAATATTATCTTTGATGTTCGATGTCGCTTATTATATAAAACTAACGTTAAGATTTAACACCGCAATTTGAGGTATTATAATATGAAATACGTAAAGTGTAATAGTCTATTTAGCAAGGCCACATTATTTTGTTGATTTTTTGTTGTTTTTTTCGTTTGTAGAATTTTTTGATTGTCAAGGTAAACGCGCTTGATTTTTATTGTTTTTTAAATTTTGAAAAAATAATATGATTAGATGAAACTTTTTTTTAAAAAATGTTATTTGGATTAAATGAGATATAATGAAATGGATAACTTGATTAAAAAAAAAACTTGTATCTTTGCTTTATTGTACAATGATTGACTATTATCGTGACACAGCATATTTAATAATAATTACATTAATTAGATCTGTTATAATGAATGCAAAATTTTGTTTTATAAACATGTTCGTTCAATCATATTGATTTTTAATTTCCGAGACTGATATTCAATCTTGTGAGAATAGCTTGTTGTTAACATCTGTATCATATGAGGAAGTGACTTATTTTTAGCTATTCCGATCAAACATTTTTTGTAAATTTTAACATAAACGATGCTAAAATTTAATTAATGTTAATGTTGATAATTTTTGTGAATATAAAAATCTATATTAATGTTGAATGTTTAATACAATAATTCCTATAAAAATACTGGTAATAATTATAATTATTAATTATAATAATGAAAGTAAACATTACTCAAGAAATTCCGAGGATAATTGTTTAATTTTTGTGATATGGTCTCACTGGTAAAAAGCGCGTTTATCTCTATAGGCTTATGGTGATATATTTATGAACGATAATCGAGATCCCAGATTTTTGATTAAATAAAAATATTAGTAGTATTAACGTTATTTTTAATTATCTTAGCGAAAAAATAAGACATGTTGTGAAACAAAAAAAGAAAAAAAAACATTCTTCAATATATACGATTACAGAGAAGGGGCTGATGATATTACATTTCCAATTAATCAACTGTTATATATCTGCTAAGTGTGAAAGAAAGGCCCGTAATTATTATTATAACAATTCGTAAAATTAATAATAAAAAATTCTGTAAGTGATTGTACCACATTGTAAGATCAAGGAGAGTAGATAATAAAAATAAAAATTCATGTTAATCTTAGAAGCTTGTTGATTATTTTTGTCTATTACTACATTGTATCGTGAAATTTTTTTTATCTATTGTTATGATAACGATTTAGTATTTTATGGAATCTTATATTTGAACGTATTTTTCAGATGAAAGTGCAAGCATTACTGTTTCGTCAAGGTTTTTTTTAGTTATGAAATATTTTAAGTCCTTCATGAAATACGATACCAACATGTTTTGATAGTAGCAAATGGAAAAAATTATGTTAGAATTATGCATTAATGTCTTATCAATGAAATTTCAATATTCTTGAATCTTAATTAATTATTAATTGATATGTTTTTATTTAATCTGATCATTATTAATTTTTTTAGAATTAAAAGATGAATTTTTAGTTATCATTATATGATTTGTAACTAAAAAAAAAAAAAAATGAAAAACAACAAAGATGTTTAAATAAATATTTTTACATTTAAATTTATTAATTCTTATAATTTATATCATACAGTAATATTATAATAAATTACATGATTAATAAAATATATATGAAATTCAGATATTACAATTACAACATACAATAAATGATATTAATTTTAAAAGGTGAACTGATTCAGATACAATATATGTGCATAGCTTCAGTTTGCGATTCAATTAGAATGTAAACTACAATTGACTAGCATGGCTTCGTAAACATTTTTTTATCCAGCAATTTTAAAATATTTTAAAAAAATAAAAAAAAATTTTAATTTCATTAATAATTTTCATAAAAATAAAAATAATTAATTATTTTTTATGCTAGTAAAAGCAAGAGACCTGAAAAAATACCTAGTTTTTCAGAAAAGAATTTTTTTTTTTTTAAAAAAGCTATTCGATACCTCTCTGAGTATATTTTAGCATGCCAGGATACGTCCAATGATTTAGTCGACAGACGCCAGAAATCGAACCCACTACCAATGGATTACGATACTATCGTTCCGTGAACCAAACCATTCGTGACCCCAACATCTTAATATCAAATAGTCACTCATAAAATTTCAAATCAACCAAGTTCACCCCTTGAAAATTAATTTTCAATTATCAACAAATTACAATGATATAAATACTTAAAATATATAAATAAAATATCTCAATCATCACCCATGGATTACCATAATTCGCACACTTATGTACAATGCAATCACCACTTTAAATTCAACATAACCACTAAAATACTTTGTACTTATTTAATAACAAGGCCACCTTTTGCAGAATTAACTAAATTATTTTTCAATTACTTCATCGGATTGCCGATTTGGTTTTTTGAAATATGCTATCAGAACGTAATAGCGATCGAGCACCTTCTCTTCTTCCTTTGAGCCGTTGCTCTTGTTGGCAAACAAAATTTTTTCATTCGCTATTTCGCGCAGTAATTCTTTACTAAATTTGTCTCCTAATTCTTTGGGCATTCGACTGAGAAATGGATTAATTGCTTGAACGTGTTCTATAATGAAAAAAAAATATTTAGTATTGTTAGATTTTTTAATTTTTTAATTTTTATATTTGATTTAAAAACTCACTATCTAGGATATCCAAGCTTTTGTATATAAATGTTTTTTCTCGAAAACTGCAGTGCTGCACTTCAAAACCAGATTCCTCTATAATTTTTTTCAATTTTGCTCTGGAATTGTCGCAGTGTTGAAAGTACGGAATGTACTTGGCGACATCCTAAGTATAATTTTTATTCAGAAAAATTTTTACTATTATAAAATTTTATTGTATAAATAAAAAATAAATTGTTACCTTCATGTACGGCTGATAAATCGGGTTCTTGGACATTTTTGTATAATTATCAAATCCGCTATTATGAGCTAAAAATAAAACTAATGCTCTTCCTCCTGGTTTTAATATCTGATAAATATTATCAAATACTTGCCTAAAATAGAAATTACTAATGTAAGTATACGCCGCTTAAACGATATCTAGTCAAATCGATAATAAATCATAAGTTCGCTCATTAAATAACAATTTAAAAAAAAAATTAATAGAATTAATTGTTTAAAATCACTAAGCAAAAATTAAATTTTGATAATATAATGATCAGGTGTTTTAATTTCATACCTAACTTTTTGGCACCAGTGTAGACAATAAAAAGAAACTGCATTGTCGAAGGCACTTATTAAATCTTTCGGTACTTTATCCGCTTGAACGTCGAACTCAATGAACGATAGTCGCTTTTCTTCCGCTTGAAGGTCCTTGGCTAATTCGACCATATCTTTTGACAAATCGGCTCCTAAAATGAATTGTATCAGTCATCATTAACCGATTTACGATTTGTTGGGCTTTTCTAATCATTATTTTGATAAAAACACACATTAAGAATGGAATGCAAATAGCAATAAAATTCAAAAAAATTCAAATTCAAATTTGACTTACCAACAACATGTGCCTGATCGGGTAATCTAGGTAGCAGGAGCTTGCGAGTAACAGTCCCAGGACCGCAGCCAATATCAACGCAGCGTCCAAACATATCCGCGAGCTCATCGCTAAACTCTTCGATAAGATCAGCTGCATCTCGGGTTTGCATATCGTGCGCTTCCACGTAATCCTTAGGCGCAGTATTCATTTTTTTTTTATTTTTATAAATTAAAATTAAATTTTAAATAACAAAAAATAATTAAGTGCACTAGTAAGCTTTTTTCCACGTTAGCAAATAATTAACCGCTGTTCTCCAAAAGAGAGAAAGAAAAAAAGAGAGGGAGAGAGAAAGAAATTATAAATCGAAACTGCCGAAACGAAGCACGCTTATGTACTGTCCATCTCACTCGCGGGGCATTTCTTTTTATATACCAAGCACACAGCACTCTCGGTGTTGTACTATACTATAACTACTACTACTACTACTACTACTACTACTACCACCACTTCTTAGGCCCCACGACATCTCTTCTCTCTTGGCCCCACACTGTATACTATTGGGGCCTCCCCTCCCATCTTATTCAAACTCTTATACCAAAGCAACGTTTTCTAATATCCGACTCTGTGTATACGTAAGCACATGCGTATATATGACAGAGAATCTTGGGGTATTGACGTGTATCTTGGATTTAAATTATTTTTTTTTTTATTGGTTGGGGATGAGGTAAATTGTAGATGAGTTTTAATTGATTTTTTATTAGGTATGACATGTGCTTAAATTTTAGATAATTTATTAAGATATTTAATATTTTAAGCATGTACTTTTGGCGAGAAATAATTCATGAGTAATTGGTTTTTTTTTTTTTTTGTAAAAATTTGATATCGTCATGATTTTGAGAATGACGAAGTTTAGATAATTTGCTGCGAATTGTGATTCATTATAAAAAAAAGAAAATAATTAATTATTGATAAAAACTCTGTCTAATCTATAGAACATTCCAGAACAAAGCTTGCTATTATCAAAATTTTGGTAAAGTTTTTTTTTTTTTTTTAACTCATCGTGATGAAGCTATATATTTCCTAATTTATGAAACTTCAATTCTATTATTTACCCTTATCTAAATTAAATAACATCATACGATATATTATGAAATTTAAGTATCATAAGAAATAAAAATTTACGTTGCATAAGATGTGGTAAAATATATTACCTTAAAATTTGTTTGAATCAACGACTGATGTTGGCTTTTTTTTACAAATCATCCATAATTATTCCCTTAATAAAATCATTTGAACAATGAAATTTCAAGAAAATATTGATTAAACATTAAATATGTAAGTGCCTGAAGTAAATATTCAAATTACAATGAACATAGCAATAACATGTTTTTTTTTTTTTCTAAGTAAAGCACATCGACATATTATTCAATGACTTAAATGTATGTTCATACATAATATATATTTTAATTTAGGTCGTTAAATCGCTTAAATGGAAAATTACCTAGTACACAATAATAATAATAGTGACAAAGAAAGACTAGAGAAGAACCTTCAAATTATATTCTCTTAGGTTTTTCTACACTCGGGCATAGTCAGTTAGTTAGTGGCCTTAAGATATTTATCATCTTGCAGCTGTATGTATACATCACCATCAAAGTATTGCTATCATATCTGCCGGTTGTGAAAAAGAAATTTCAAAATCATTTTTTAAAATTGTGTCACCAAGTCAAATCCAGGAAGGCCACTGACCTGTATTTTTTTGTCTTACGAGTAAATAATAATTGATATTTGATTTAAATTGACGATCTCGTCTAGAAAAAAAATTTCACAATAAAATTTATAGCACATAATAGGTATGTACAGCTTACGTTGCTTTTATTATCATTGATCAATAAGTTGATAAAAAAAAAAACAATTTGATTTTTCAATAACAAGTATATTAAGTTTTAAATAATTTGCAAAACTAATAAGGATCGTATATGTAATTCTAGAAAATTCTTTGTATGGTCCAAGAGACTCGGATCCAAGAAGAGTAAAAGAAGAAGAAGAAGAGGCTACATGAAAATTTGCCAAGTACACACTGCGTATTTTTTGGAGGGCTACAGGAACCAGTTGGACCAGTTTGCGAGGGGGGGCCTAAGAACGCCAA